>JAJONR010003354.1:0-114500 GCA_029582245.1 Solanum etuberosum | reverse complement strand
TTGGATTGTTGATTCAGGTGCTTCCAATCATATGACCAACTCAACGAGCATCCTAAAAAATGTTCGTAAGTATCAAGGTCCATCACAAATACAGATTGCCAATGGTAGTAATTTACCCATTACCAAGGTTGGGGACATTACTCCAACTTTCAAGAATGTTTTTGTTTCACCAAAGCTCTCAACTAGTCTTATTTCAGTTGGACAATTGGTAGATAACAATTGTGATGTGAATTTTTCTCGTAATGGTTGTCTTGTGTAGGATCAAGTGTCGGGGACGATAATCGCGAAGGGGCCTAAAGTTGGACGATTGTTTCCTATACATTTTTCCATTCTATCTTTTGCTTGTACTGCTACTGCTAGTAAGACTGAGGTTTGGCATAAGCGTCTAGGACATCCAAATTTTGTTGTGTTGTCTCATTTATCAAATTCTGGTTTATTGGGAAATAAAAATCAATTTTCAGTTGCTTCTATTGATTGTTCTACTTGTAAATTAGGCAAAAGTAAAACTCTTCCTTTTACTAATTTTGGTAGTCGTGCTACAAAGTGTTTTGATGTCATTCATAGTGATGTTTGGGGTATTTCACCAATTGTTTCTCATGCTCATTTCAAATACTTTGTGACATTCATAGATGATTATAGTCGGTTTACATGGGTGTATTTTCTTCGATCCAAATCTAAGGTATTTTCCATGTTCAAGACATTTTTGGCTTACATTGAGACTCAATTTTCTACATGCATCAAATTATTAAGATCTGATTCTGGTGGAGAATATGTCTTATGAATTCAAAAAATTCTTGCTTGACAAAGGAATTGTCTCACAATGCTCTTGCCCATATACACCACAACAAAATGGAGTTGCTGAATGAAAAAATCGCCATCTTTTAGATGTCACTCGTACTTTATTGATTGAGTCCTCTGTACCATCTAAATACTGGGTGGAAGCTTTGTCTACTGCTGTCTATTTAATTGATAGATTGCCATCTAAAGTGTTAATCTTGAGTCTCCATATTTTCGTCTTTATCACCAAAATCCTAACTTATGGTGATTTTCATACATTTGGTTGTGTTTGTTTTGTGCATTTGCCTCCTTCGCAGCGCAATAAACTTTCTGTACAGTCTACTAAATATGCTTTTATGGGTTATAGTACTTCACAAAAAAGTTTTATTTTCTATGATCCATGTTCTCACAAATTTCGTATTTCTAGAAATGTTTGAGAATCAGTATTTCTTTCCTACGATTGTAGATTCATTTTCTGCTTCTCCTGTTCTTCCTACTTTTGAGGATTTATCATCTTCTTTTAAGAGGTTCAAACCTGGATTTGTGTATGAACGACGTCGGCCAACTTTATCCTATCCCGACACTGATCCGCCGCCTGAAACTGTACCACAATTGGAATCTAAGAATTCTTCAAGATCTGGTCCTCTTGAGCCTACTCAGCGATCTACCAGAGTATCTCGTACTCCCAATTGGTATGACTTTTCCTCTACTTTATCCAACATATTTGTTCCTATTTGTTACTCGCAAGCTTCCAAGCATGAATGTTGGCAGAAAGCAATGGAGGAAGAACTTTTGGCTCTTAAAGAAAATGGACATTGTTTCATGTCCTTCAAATGTCCGCCCTATTGGATGTAAATGGGTTTATTCAATCAAACTTCATTCTGATGGAACTCTTGATCGGTACAAAGCTCGATTGGTTGTTCTTGGTAACATGCAAGAGTATGGGGTGGACTATGAGGAGACTTTTGCACCCGTAGCAAAAATGACTACGGTGCGAACTATTATTGCCATTGCTGCTTCACAAAACTGATCTCTTTATCAAATGGATGTCAAAAAATGCTTTTCTCCATGGTGATCTTAAAGAAGATATTTATATGAAACCTCCACCTGGTTTGTTCTCATCGCCTACATCAGATGTATGCAAGTTGAAGCGGTCTTTGTATGGATTAAAACAAGCTCCAAGAGCTTGGTTTGATAAGTTTCGGGCTACTTTGCTTCAATTTTCTTTTGAGCAGAGCAAATATGACTCATCTTCTTTTCTTTGGAAAACATCTACAGGTTGTGTTCTTCTTTTGGTGTATGTAGATGACATTATTATCACAGGAACTGATTCTTCACTAATCACTTGCCTCCAACAGCACCTTAAAGATTCTTTTCATATGAAAGATCTTGGTATTCTTACTTATTTTTTGGGTTTAGAAGTTCATAATGTTGCTTCAGGTGTGTTTCTAAACCAACACAAATATACGCAGGATCTGATTTCTTTGGCTGATCTTCAAGATTCCTCCTTCGTAGATACTCCATTGGAATTGAATGTGAAGTATCGTCGTGAGGAAGGCGATCTTCTTCCTGATCCAACTATATTTCGACAATTAGTTGGGAGTCTAAATTACCTTACTATTACTCGACCTGATATCTCTTTTACAGTTCAACAAGTTAGTCAATTTATGCAAGCTCCCCGTCATCTCCACTTGGTGGTTGTTCGTCGCATCATTCAGTATTTTCTAGGAACATCTACTCGTGGATTGTTCTTTCCAAGTGGTTCTCCTATTCGTCTTAATGCTTTTAGTGATTTTGATTGGGCGGGATGTCCTGATACTCGTCGTGCAGTCTCTGGTTGGTGCATGTTTCTTGGAGAGTCATTGATATCTTGGAAGAGTAAAAAGCAAGATCGTGTGTCAAAATCTTCAACAGAGGCTGAATATCGATCCATGTCTACTGCTTGCTCAGTGCATGTATGGCTTCGTGGATTACTTGCTGAGATTGGATTTCCTCAATCTCATCCTACTCCTCTCCACATTGACAATACAAGTGCTATTCAGATTGCTACTAATCCAGTTTTTCATGAGAGGACCAAACATATCGAAGTGGATTGTCATTATATACGAGAAGCTGTAGATAAATGAGTCATTACTCTTCCACATGTGTCCAGTGATCTTCAAATAGCTGATGCGTTTACAAAATCCATGGCACGGCAACACCATCAGTTTCTAGTAGGCAAATTGATGCTTCTTGATCCACCAGCATCAATTTGAGGGGGGATGTTAGCATGATAGACAACTAAATGATTGTATATATTAATGTAATTATATAGTGATATAAATTAGCATGATCATATACATTTGTTGTAGAATCAAAGGAATAAATATTGTGATAGAATAGCTGATTTGGAGGGATAGCAAGGCAGATTTAAAGGGATTGAATAGCAGATTTGTAGAGATAGAATAGCTGATCTTTAGGGATAGAAATGACGGATCTGTAGGGATGTGTAATCTTTATTCTCTCTATATAATGGAAAGACTCTCACTTTGAGAGGCATTCAAAAAGAAAATTGACAAGGCCCGTACTCCTCTGAGTTTCGGACCTGATGGACCAACTAGGCTTGGCCAACTAATCCACAGTGGATTCCTTGGTTATAAGAAAATAACAATGATGTGCTTGATCAGAAAAATGCCGGTAATGATATCTTTGCGTGCAGTTTGCAGATAGAAGTCAGGTGCTGAAATCATGGTAAATTTGGCCTGCAGTCATATGGTAGAAAAGTACTAATTTTCATAGTTAATCACCTTGTGCTCCTGCGACTTCGTGATTGTTAACTCTGGGCTACGTATAGTGTTTTTGTACTCCCAAAACTAAACTTTCACACGTCATAAAAATATGAAGTACTTCAAAAATTTTACACCAAAGAGATAATTGAAATACCACTCTTTATGGTGCACAATTTGTCTAATTACATGCTTATAGTACAAACACAATCTTAAAAGGAAAATAAGATTGAACGTTTCAGCTTCCACGGGAGATATGAGCTTGTCATGTAGATAGAGTGCTATTGCAATGACTAACCAGTTACATGTTGGAGTGCCTTGTGTTAACTGATGAATCGTGGAGGAATCATAATAGTTGAGATGAGAAGTAATTTTCAAATTTGATCGTGCCGTTATAAAAATAGAACATGAGAGATTCAGCCCATAACTTATCTATACACAAAACAAGGTAAACAGACATGCAAAGGTGAGCAAATGATAATATACACTTCTCCAGATAGTACATGCATGCAAGTTTGTTGAGAGAAAGATTCTGATTTTTTTTTTATGCTTTGGGATAAATCTAGCTTAGACCAATGGATATCCGGTTTTTTTTTCTTTTTGCAATGCTTATATAATTATTTAGGTATCTTAGAAAAGCATTCAACTAAGTTCATTGTTTTTAAGAGGCTTTCATAACATTTTAATGAATTTGAAACTCTGGTGGTACTTTAACTTTGATACTAACAATTTTTTTCCAAATCTTTTGCTCTTTCATTTAGTCACCGTGCAACTCTATTCTCCAAAACGACCTGTAGTGGACATTGCCGAAGTATTTTTGTGGCTGATGGCTGTTGGTACAATCTTGTGTGGTTCTTATTGGTCTGCTTGGAGTGCTAGAGAAGCAGCTATAGAGCAGGACAAGCTGTTGAAGGTCGTCCATCCTTAATTTAGTAGGAATCTTTGCTAGAGTATGCTGAGATATTTGTGCTTAGCATTGATTTTTCTATTTGTCTCTTCTTGTAGGATGCTTCAGAGGAAGAACTTCCAAATTTTGGAACTGGTGATTCAAGCACCGTGATGGATATAAACATGATATCAGCAGTCTTATTTGTTGTTGTTGCTTCTTGCTTCTTGATTGTTTTGTATAAGTTGATGAGGTTCACTTGGTTCTTTGAAACCTTGGTGGTTCTCTTCTGCATCGGTGGTGTGGAGGTGCGTGTTGTTGCTTTGACATGTTATTTATCAAAAATGATGAAATTTGCAATTACCTTCTTGAATACTTTAGCCCATAGACTTATGTTGGCAGATGATATGCTTGTCATATTTGATTGCCTTAGATGATTATAATGGGATAACACTTCAGGCAGGAAATTGGTGCACCTTGAGAATACACAATTTTTTCTTAAATATATGTGGCGAGGATTAGGAGGAGCAATGTTGAAAATGTTATAACTTCTATGATGCGTATAAAGGATATGATTAGCAACATTATTGTCTTATGCTAATTCTATCCTATGTGATAGCACAGCCTTGAAATTTGTACCCATATATAAGCAAACCACTAGATAGTGTAAGGTTCATTCATGATTTGCATTATCTCTTCAGATTTAAAAAAAAATAAACTTATGATTAGTTAGTGTTCAGTAAGTTCCCATATTATTTTAAATCAGTTATTTGTAAACCTTTCAAAAATAAATAAATAAATTTTGCATACATGTGAATGTATTGTCAACTTATTTCTTTTAGAGAAGCAGATTTCTAATTCTACTATATTTATATTGTTTATCTGTTCCTCTCTTTCTATGACCTTGTTCTGGCTTCCACAATCTGTTAAGACACTTGTTTCGGTTCCTTTCATGTGCAGGGGCTACAAACTTGCTTAGTTGCCTTGCTAGCAAGGTATGGTTTGTTCCACTTTAGTTGCGTTATACATAGTGTAATTTGCTCTCTCTTTTTTTAATTTTTAAATAAGGTAAGGTAATAGTGTAATTTGCTGTCCCTGAACTTAGCATCATGCCTTTTGCAACTCTACATTTTTACTGTACAATTAGGATGGGCAAATGAGCTGTTTTAGTTGTTAAGAAATCCAGCTTTAAGTTGTGTGATGAGAGAAATTGCTAGCATTTTCTTAACTAGTAAATTCTTTTGTTGTATGAAAAAATCTTTTGTGACCCCTCATTTCAAGCATAAGCATAACCATATCAGAAGTGAAATGTTATTTCATCTTTCCAGCATCGGAAGTTCTGTTACACAATGAATATCTAATTGTTTCATGTGTTTTGTTCTTTTTCAGGTGGTTTAAGCGTACGGGAGAGTTATACATTAAAGTACCCATTTTTGGTGCAGTTTCTTATCTTACTTTGGCTGTTTCGCCATTCTGCATAACTTTTGCAGTGGTTTGGGCAGTGTACAGAAATTCTTCTTTTGGCTGGATAGGTCAAGACATACTTGTAAGAACATTTCTTAAATGCTAGTATATTTCATATCCCGTGCAAACATTTTTTTTCCTTACAAAAAAGTCTGTTGAAATTTTAGTGCTATGCATTATCAAGTTTATACACAAATATGACAGTTGTGATTGCTATAAACAAGAGATTTTACCTCTAGATTGTAGATTGTTGTCCTTTTACTTTATTGTTTGCTCACCAAAGTTGGATTTCGGCATCCTAAGATTTTTGACACCGATACGTTTACTGTTTTATTCCATACAACTTTCACAAATTTCAAATTCAAATATATTTAACATGAGTGTATCCGATTTTCCATTGCTGTTACATGTGTAGGCTATGTTTATTTTACTGTTTGAGGTATATCAACTGATGATCTTACCTTTTTTTTGTTTTGGATAGGGTATCGCACTTATAATTACAGTTCTGCAAATTGTACGGATACCTAATCTCAAGGTAAACAATTTTACCAACCAAGAATTAAATGGAACGAGCTGTATTTCCTTGCATGAATATGTTCAGTTGATCTCATCTTGCAAATTATCTTATAGCCATGCCTGGTTTAAGTTGGTGACTTCTTTTTTACTTGTTATCCTAAGTTGTATATTCTTTCTAGTGGCACAAAGAACATACACACACAGAAGCAAGCATTGTTATTACACTAACAAGATGCTTATTTTACACCCACAGTTCAAGGATTGATACTAGAAATAGTGGGCAAGTTTGCTTATAAAAATCAACAAAAATTTTTTGAGAGATTTTCTGCTTTAGTTATTAGAAGGTCACTGCTTCGGGTGTTTACTATCTTAGATGCCGCATATTGATGCTCACTCTACTGGCTTGTCTCTTTTACAGCACAGATTTTACAATGATCTTGTCATCTCATATAAATATTAACTAGTATTAAATATCAGGTTGGTTCAGTTCTTTTGGGTTGCGCCTTCATCTACGACATATTTTGGGTATTTGCTTCTCAGAGTCTCTTCCATGAAAGTGTGATGATTGTGGTAGGTAATCACTTAAGTTCACTTGATGATAATGGGAGTTGTTTCTAGATATAAGTAAGTAAATTTGAATTTTCCATGTCTTTGAAGGTAGCTCGTGGTGATAAAAGTGGAGAGGATGGTATTCCAATGCTGCTGAAGATTCCACGACTATTTGATCCATGGGGTGGTTACAGCATTATCGGCTTTGGTGACATCCTATTGCCTGGCCTGCTAGTAGCATTTTCACTTAGGTTTGGTTCCGATTTTAACCATACAAAGCTTTGAATTCGTTCATCACTTTATATGCTGTCTATATGGTTTTCTTTGGGAGGGTAAGTCGAGTGGAGGAATATGGTTTTGCATTTACGCTTGGGACTTGACTCGCAGCTAGAACAGTCTCCGGAAATGAGCTAACATGTTTTCCTTCCGTAATTTAGTTATCTTGCTGTTATGACATTGGGTTAATACTTTGACATCATACAAAATTCATCATATCCACCTCTACACTCATCCAATATTTTTATAAAATAGAGAATATAGAGATCTCGGACCCTTTCTTCACCCTGTTCACATAGCAAATACACAACTTCAATATTTCGATAAAATAGACACTATAAGAGATCTCAGACACTGATTCCAGAATTATTGTTTATTTTTGGTCGTCAACGAAATTTGTTCCTTTACAGGTATGATTGGCTTGCAAAGAAGAATCTTCGAGCTGGTTACTTTGTGTGGGCAATGATTGCATATGGATTAGGTACTTGACGATATCTTCTATAGATTAAGCCTATTGCTTAAGTTGGAGTTTTTTCTGTTCTACAAATTTGAACATATTCTCTTGAATACATTGCAGGTCTTCTTATTACATACGTAGCATTGAACTTAATGGATGGTCATGGCCAACCTGCACTTCTTTACATCGTCCCATTTACCCTCGGTAATTCTCATCATATACTACTTTTTAAGTCGTAATGTAACAATGTTTTTGGTAACCAAACACCGTAAATGACTCTCCAACTGAAACCATTTTCTTGGAAAATGACTTCCGTCTTACCAAATACGTTCCTAATCATCATGAACAAGGAGTTCCTAGTTTCACAATCACCGAACCGATCTATACATCTTTGTGCAGGGACCTTTTTGATGCTAGGGAGAAAGAGAGGTGACCTGAAAATTCTTTGGACAAAGGGTGAACCAGAAAGGGTGTGTCCACATCTTTGTCTCGAATCAATCGAAGATTCGAATCGAGAAGGCTAAGGCAATCTTCCTCTTGTAATTATATATTATATATATACTGACCTAAATATTATCTGTGCTATCAATCATTCAACATTCTGGTATTATTTAACTGTTTTAAGGCTTGGCAAAATCTTCAGTTGTTAACTACATACACATTTGATATGCCAGTTATTAATGTACAGCTGATTGATCAGCATTTGTCACTTTGGTGAAAAATAGTGTAGTTGCTGCTTAACTTTGATTATTGTCTCATATGATCTTTGCACTGTTTGAATTTGACCTCGGTACACTAAGCTTCCGCTAGTCACGGGGTCCGGGGAAGAACCGTACTACAAGAGTCTATTGTACGCAGCTTTATTCTGCATTTCCGCAAGAGTCTGTTCCCATGCGTTTGAGTATGAGAGTGTTTACACAAAATCAAAGCCATTTGACTTTAGTAACTACAAATTTTATAGTGTGAATACGTCACTTCACGAAATGAAAGATGCATTCATTGGTTTGATATAAACGCATACTAAGTTTTTTCCCAAATGATCGCTCTCCGCGTGCACAAACATTTTGCGTTCACCCAAGGTTGGGGAAGGATCACACTCCAAGGTTTTGTAAAATAATGCTAAATTTTGATAAATGTCCTCCTAGAATCCAGAGCATTTCGTCGAAATACATTCCATCTTTTCACCTTAGTAGTCATATGCATAGTCAGTACTATAGCCCCAATCATGGCTACTAATAAAATAAGACTAGAAACCAAAAATCAGATGAAATAGTAGGTATAAAGTAAATTGCCCAATGTTTCCAAATTAGTCCAACTTCGTACTTTTCCGGCATAAACCGTATATCTCAGAGAGGTCGTATTTCTTTGGGTTGGTAGTAATGGAAGTTGATCAGTTCGCCCTTTAGAAATAGGCTAAGAAAGTCATCGGTTCGAATTCGAGGAAGGACTTTTTTAAAATGTTGATAGTAATTTTATTTTTTAGATTATCCCATAGTATATAAATTAAATTATTATAGCATAAATGCACCTTATATATGGGCGGTGCATATTTCATTTTCTTAAGGTTGCTTCAATAATCAAATAGGACCAAAAATATATGGAATATATTATAATACCTAACATGATAAGTACCCATATGAGAATAATATTGCACAATTATTAGCACGACTTTTTCTGTTTATAAATACCAAAAAAATGAAGTCACAAACTCGTTTTTATTTAATATTGACTGAGACATGAATTAATATTATATACACCTTAAGTGTTGGCAAGTCAATATTATATTATACCCCCCAAAAAGATGCTCATATTACCTTATCTTCTACATAATTATTAATTAATTACATCTCACAAATTAGACATAACATGTATTTTACATTTCGTTTTGCTTTTTTCCCATAAATATTACTAAATATAAATAAAAAAATTACCAATGGATAAATTCTAGAGCTAACAACAACAATAAATCTCTAGTATGTATGTAGATCTTACTCCTATTTTTATGGGATAAATAGACTATTTCTAATAAATTCTCGATTCTAGAAAAATATTTAGACGATTTTTATAACTAAACAAGAAAATTCGTAACGAAATTCTATTTAGCAATGAACTAGCAACATCTTATTGAAGAATGTTTGTTTGTTGCGAAAAATTTAGCAACAGATTAATGACGAAATTAATGGCTAGTTTTCAACTTTTTTAAAAATGGTGTATTGTAGTCTTATCAAAGCACCAAATTCAAATAAGCCACGTCTTTAGCATTGAAATTATAATATGGTTTCTTTTTTCAATTATTTTGTTGTTGATAAAATTGGACCACAAATTTTTGAAAATAAATGGGTCGGTTTGTTTAGGCGGCTATGCTGACCCATCATAGTAGAAATATTTACTACTCCCTCCGTTTCGCGAAGAATAACTTAGTTTGACTTGATACGGAGTTTAAGAAAATAAAGAAGACTTTTGAATCTTATAGTCCTAAATTAAAGTTATGTCAAATGTACAAAATTGTCCTTTAATCTTATGGCCTTAAACATGCCACGTGGAAAGCTGAAATTAAAATGTTACCAAAAAAAGAAAGAGGTCATTGTTTTTTAAACAGACTAAAAAGATAAATAGGTCATTCTTTTTTAAACGGAGAGAGTATTATATTTGTGACATTTTTTTATGACACATGGCTAAATGATATGGTTTGGACGGCTTATTATATGTCTACAAATTTAAAATATATTGCATTTTGTCTTTTGGCCAATTATACATTAGAGTTGAAGTCTAATAGTTGTAACTTTTTCTTGTTTAATTTATCTGGTATTTGAAATTTATTGATTTCTTTAATTTGAATTCGTGTCAGATAAAGTGTTTAATAATATTTTTTTAATTCTCAAAATTCAAACTAGCTAGAGAATTTTCTTATTCATTAAAAATTCTTTACTTTACCTTTTCTCCTCCACAATTACCTCACACCAAAACATTAAAAAGAACTCAAAGACGAAAAAAAGAGTTACATTTTATATAAAAATATAAGATAAAGTAGTATAATCAAGTGAATGAGATTCACACCAAAACATTAAAAAGCATTCAAAGAGAAAAAAAAATGTTACTATAGATTTTATATATAATAATACATAAAGTAGTATAAACAAGTGAATGAGAGATATTATTTGAAAAACCCTACACCTTTTAGTGGTGGATATTGAAAGCTTAAAATTACATTTTTATGTTAAGGAGATAACTTTCATAAAATTACATTTTATTTATTACTTTCTAATAAAAAATTTCTAGACTTTTTTGTGTTTGTTTTTTTTTCTTTGTTTGTTTTGGAAGGTTTGTTATAAGAGAAAATAAAAAAAGAATATTTGATTGACCCAAAAATATGCAAGATCATGGCTAGGGCAAGACATAAAAGATGATATAAAGGCTTGAAAATGCATGTGAGTAGGGCACAATGCCAATTAATCATCTTATGAGTATGAGTTGTATAGACCATGATGTGCACTTCTCTTTTTGTGTGAGCAACATATATAAAGTTAAATCCAACACCCTCTAAAATTTGAAGAAAAAAAAAGAAGACAAATAGAATTGCCCCACAAGGTGTCACAAATGTTTTTTTTTGGGTAGAATATAATAAATATGGACCTTATAGTAACTTTCTAAAAAAAGGGGTGGGTGGGGTGGAGAATGGGGGGGGGGGGTATTTCTTGTGATTTCAATTCCTACCTCACACACTTTCTACACTCCAATTCGTTTTTTCTCTTATTTTTTTTTTATTCATTTTAAAAAAAATACTTAATTTTTATATTATTTTACTTATTTAGTCTCAATATTTCATATTACATATTTAGGATACACAAAAATTTTAAAAATATTTAAATACAATATACACATTGAAATTCTAAAATCTTGTTTTTTTTTTTTAAAATCACATCTAACCAAAATCAAGACATGAAAAATTTAACGAACCTAGTAACAAATAAATAAAATTTTATTTACTCACAAACGATTTCATCTTTCAGCCTATCAATTGACAGAATATTTACGTATATCATATTCAGATGTCCATCTCTTCACCTACAAAAAGTTTTTTATAGAAATGAAAAGAAAGAAAACAAACCATTAATAGAAATAAATTGAGTGATTAGTTTGTGGGTAATTAGTCTTGTCATTTGGATAAGCACTTCCATAATATTCTACATTCATCTCTTTTTTTATTTTTTATTTTTTATTTATGTGCAAAGAATATTGACAACAATTTCAAATAGATGGGCCCCAATTTGATGTCACAGCAAGGAATGACATTGATTGATGATGGCCCATTAGAAGCCCATCTTAGCCGTTGGGCCTTGGCCCATGTGCTTATTCAAATGTGCTGTCACTTTCCATAACGGTCACATAATAATTATTTTTTCACTAATAAAGCGGCTACATTTTTTAGCCACTCGATTAGCTTCATATCACCAAGGGAAAAATAAAAGACGCAATACGTGATGTGTGAATTTAAACTCGAACAACATAATATACACAAGCATGATTCTCAAACTTTGCACTATACGAGTAGCAAATTGATTATTCACAGAATTTTGAACCACGTCTTATAATATTTTTTCAGATTTTTATTTTTTTTATACAAGTAACGTACATCTCTTATCATACTGTTAAGTAGGGTTTAGTTCTAATCCCCCTCTTTTCATGCTATAGTAGCTTAATCCAAGTAATGGTTTGAAACAGTGTTTTCAAAAACTTTTTTTGGGCGAATTTCGGGCGAGTCTTGGGGCAGAGCGCAGTAAAAACAAACCGGGGAGCAGATGTAAGACGTAGATCCACAGGGCGTAAACTCCAAGCGTAAAAATGTAAGATTTGAAGCAATGTCTTTATAATCTACAAATAATGATTAATTTGAGTAAGCTAGGTGAATGTGAAATGTTTGGTACGTTAATTTATTTCATGTGTTGTGGCAATAAGAAAGCATAGTATTAAGAGGTTTTCACTCCATTATGGCTAACATTTTTTAAATTTTGCTTAGCTGCCCACATTGTTACAACTATTTCAGAGATTAGGTGAATATAAGTTGGTCTGGACCAGCTAATCAAGTTCAAATTGTTTTCAAATAATTAACACTGACACTCTGTAGAAGATAAGATTAACAAATAAACCATACAACAAATCTGTCAACATCTTCTCCACCTCTGGCCCTTTCCAGAACACTCTTCTCTTTATCATATTTGAAAAACTAATATACTGATAAGTAGTTTCTCGTTCTTCGATTTATGTTTCTATAATATTGTTTTTGTTGTAGTAAAATTTTGTTATTTTCTGTTGTATTTTACTATTTGCTGTTTTTTGTTTAGACAGTTTTTTTTGAAAATTCTGCTTAAACTTTCACTTAATTAACAAAGATTCGATATCTACCTTGTAATTTTTGATAAATAAAAAAGGAAGAAGTTTTTTTAAGTCGAGTGTCTATCGAAAATAGTTTTTTATCTCTAAAATAGAAGTGAAATCTGCGTATTCTTTATCCTCCCCAAGTTTAAATTTTTTTAAAAAAAAATCAAGAATTTATCAAATATAATCTCTCTATCTCTGAAACATAAGTGAAATCTACTTATACTCTATTCTCTTTTGAGTATCGATCCTAGTTTGTTAAAAAATATATTGAATATGTTATTATTGTGGTAACCGGAAGGAAGAAAGATTAGACCAACCCAATAATTAATCAGACCAATTTAATAAGTTTATCCCCACATTTTAGTTTAATTTGTTTGTATTAAACAATGATTTCTCCACTATAAAATAACCACAACCCTATCTATTCTCAGTACCAAATTTGGTTCTTGAACTGACTACTCAGCACAAAGAAAGCAAAAAAAAAAGCTTCAATCTTTTGTGAGAAAATGGCAGAAAACAAGGAAGAAGATGTTAAGCTTGGAGCTAACAAGTTTAGGGAAACTCAACCATTAGGTACAGCAGCTCAAACAGACAAAGATTACAAAGAGCCACCACCAGCTCCATTATTTGAACCAGGGGAGTTGTCATCATGGTCCTTTTACAGGGCTGGTATTGCAGAGTTCATGGCAACTTTCTTGTTCTTGTATATCACAATCTTGACTGTTATGGGTCTTAAGAGATCTGATAGTTTATGTTCTTCAGTGGGTATTCAAGGGGTTGCTTGGGCTTTTGGTGGTATGATCTTTGCTTTGGTCTACTGTACTGCTGGTATCTCAGGTTTGTTTTACTGCCCCTTGTCATTCTTGATGCTAAAGATTGTACCTTTACTTGTTTTACTTAGTATGACCTTTCTCTTGAGCTTGTGTTCATTTACTGTGTGTACATAATGCTTTTGTTAATTAGTTTTGTGGATTCTTGTGTATTTAGGAAGTAAAGATTTGATTTTTTTCCCACTGTTTTAGAGGTTTAAAACATGTTACTGGTTTATTTTGTGCGTCTTAATAACATGAATGGGATTTCCCTTCTATTCTTGTTGCTTCTTGGTCATTTGCTTGCTCAATCTTGTTCCTTTACCTTTATACTGTGAAATATGACCTTTTATTAGCTGATTCCCTTTATTTTCATGTTGAGCTTGTGTTCACTTATTGTGTGCATCTTACTTCTGTCAACTAGTTTTGTGGATTCTTGAGTAATTGTAAACAAAAAAGATTTAATTTTTTTTACTGGTGTAGAGGTCAAAACATGTTGCTGGTTTACTTTCTGTGTCTGAATTTCAAAAATAGAGTTTTTCCTTTTCATTCTTGTTGCTTCTTTTGGTCATTTGTTTGATGAAGCTTGTTCCTTTACCTTTATACTGTAAAAATATGAGCTTTTTTGAGTTGATTCTCTGTATGTTTGAGCTTTTGTGAACTTATTTTTGTATCTCAATACTTTTATCAACTAATTTTACAGATCCTTGAGTATAGTCTACTTAAAGATTTCACCTTTTCCTGTTTTAGAGGTCCAAAATATGTTACTGGTTTACTTTCTGTCTAAATTACAAAAAAAGGAGGAGGAGTTATCCCTTCCATTCTTGTTGGTTCTTAGTCTTTGCCTTGCTGAATCTTGTTACTTGACCCTTCTTATACTAAAAGTATAACCCTTTGTGGCTTAATTCTCTTTGTTTCTTTTCTTTTGATCACCATATTTGATCTTTTAGTTATTTGCTTTGTACATCATACTTTTATCTACTAATTTTATGGGATCTTGAGTATACTCACAAAACGGTTCAATTTTTCCCTGTTTTTGAAGTTCAAAGCATGTTAAATTACAATAAAATGAGACTTTTCCTTCTTTGAATTTGGTTTTTGCACATATGGGGTTTACTTAATTTTTCTCTAAAACTGAATTCCATGTGTTTTGATATCAAACAGGAGGACACATCAATCCAGCTGTGACTTTTGGACTTTTCTTGGCAAGGAAATTGTCCTTGACCAGGGCTGTTTTCTACATAGTGATGCAGTGCCTTGGTGCAATCTGTGGTGCTGGTGTTGTGAAGGGCTTCATGGTAGGACCATACCAAAGACTTGGTGGTGGTGCTAATGTTGTTAACCCTGGATACACCAAAGGTGATGGCCTTGGTGCTGAAATTATTGGCACCTTTGTCCTTGTTTACACTGTTTTCTCAGCCACTGATGCCAAAAGAAATGCCAGAGACTCGCATGTTCCTGTAAGTACTTCTTCTTGTAGTTTCGTTGCTTCTTTGTGATATCAAGTTTGCTTATCATGGATAAATACATGTTAGTTCTAAGCTCGCGTTTGACCATAGATTTTGGAAGTAATTTTTGAAAAATTGTCAAGATATAGGTGAAACGTGCCAAGTAAAAGTGAACGGAGGGGTATTAAACAACCCACTTGGTATGACCATAGATATAGGTGACTTTATTCCAACACTTTACACTACATAGTCTAACGAGAAGCGAAACTTGACAAATAAAAGTGAACGGAGCATATTAAACAACCAACTTGCTATAACATGTTAAATTACACTAGTAGGGTAAAAGTTCATTATACTGTTTAATGTATGTTAAAAGTGGAATTCTTGTAAGACAAGTGGTCTTACTTTTTGGTAAGTTAGGCAAAAAAATTGTTCATGCTAGCATGTGGCATGTCTGGTTTTGTCAGCAAGTCCTTTTAGTTGGTGTAGGGTTATGTTGTGGGCCTAATTGAGTTAGGCTAAAGATAGTGATGTTCATGTGATAAGTTACTGTAACTATGGCCTTTTTTTGTAGTGGAGTGATTCTTCACCATGTCAGAATGTTGTGGTCCGTCTCCGATCCATAACACCAAATTTTATACTAAAATCGTGTGTCCAATGCGCTACACTGATTGTTTGGTATAATATTAAAAACGTACAATTTATATGTTGAGTTAAAATTGTTATATAGTAAAAATAATGTAATCAAGAAATTTGATGTGATACTATTCACATACTATGATTGTGTGAATTTTTGTGATGGAGTGGAGATGTAAAATACCAAATCCAATCCAACACCAAATTTCATACTATTGTAGTGTCCGAATAGTGTCATACCAAATTTGGTGTGATACTATTCATCAACACCTATTTTATATAGAATGATTACATAAGAAAAAAAATATGAATAATATAGAATGAATATGTAATTATTTTTTATGAACAAAGAAAATAAAAATAAAATAAAAATAATATTTTATGAACTAAGAAATTTGATGTGATGGAGTGGAGATGTAAAATACCAAATCCAATCCAACACCAAATTTCATACTATTATAGTGTCCGAATAGTGTCATACCAAATTTGGTGTGATATAGAATGAATATGTAATTATTTTTTATGAACTAAGAAAATATAAATAATAATTTAATATGGAAGAGAGAAGAATATAAAAAGATAGCATAGTGTATTGGAGTTGGTTTACACTAAAATGGTGTCAACACCATTTGTTACACTAAAATGGTGGAAATCATCTCCAATTCATTACATTACTTTTTATACCAAAAAAGTAATTTTAACAACATTCATTACTACTCTTAAATGTGTTAGTTTTACTCGGGACGAAGTTAAGGAACAAAGAGAGATTATTGAATATTGTGATCTTAAAATTAAAGATGTGTATAATCGTGTTGATCTTGTTGTCTTAAACTTGGCTGGTAGAATGTTGAAATTTGAAAACTTACTAATATAGAAAGAGACACTCTTTTTGTGACAGACCAAAAAGTATCTTCAAAAGGTATCTTACTTGAATTGAAACGGAGGTAGTACTTGGAGTTTAAAATTTATTGTCTTAGGAAAGGTGAGATAACATGAAATGAAACAATGAGTCCTCAACATCAATGTTAACCAAATGGATTTGAGGCTAAAAGGGATTAGAGGAAGTTATATACACAACTTTATACATGTTGACAAAATTATTGGCCACTCTTAGCTCAGTATAACTGTCTTTTTACGCTGTCAGTATGTATAAGTTAAATTCTTGAAGACGTTTTTCTGATAATTTGCATGTTTATTGTAGATTTTGGCACCACTTCCTATTGGTTTCGCAGTGTTCTTGGTTCATTTGGCCACCATCCCCATCACCGGAACTGGGATCAACCCCGCCAGGAGTCTAGGAGCTGCTATCATCTACAACGACAAGCACGCATGGAGTGACCATGTAAGAAAATCATGTCTTTCACTCTTTCAAACTGACTCAAACACCACGGTTACCTAAACAAACAAAAAAATGAACATATTTTTTCTTGTGTCATGTTTTAAGAGCTTAATTTAACAAGGGAGCTTGTGTTTTTGTTTGATTTCCAACAGTGGATATTTTGGGTTGGACCAATGATTGGAGCTGCTCTTGCTGCTGTTTATCACCAGATAATTATCAGAGCTATGCCATTCCACAGGTCTTAAGTTATCTGTTTTAAACAATGGATTCTCAAGACTCAAGAGTCTACTTTTTTCTTCTTTTTTTTTGGTTAAATTTTTCTGATGTATTTGTAATGTGGATCTTCCTTCTGTTAAGATGTTCTATTATGTGTGTAAATTATCAAGTTATGATAATGTAATGTACCTTATCAATGAAGGTTCTTTATTTTTATCTTTATATTTCTCCCGTTCCAATTTGTTTTTCTAGTTTTGACTTGGTATGAAGTTAAGAAAGCAAGTTGATGGTTCTTTTAGAAAGAAAAACATGACAAATAAATTGAAACGGAGAGTTCTAAGTCGAAACGGAGAGTTTTAAGTAACACTCTTTCACCTCCTCCACCCCTAGATAGATGTAGCCAGTTAAGAGAGTAGGTAGTAGGTAGAGGTAGCCAAGTTGACAATGATCAATAATTCCTACCCAGTACTAGACATAGCTCATATAATTGCACTTCTAGTGTGAGGTGTAGCTGCTGAAAATTATGTGTTGCATCCATTAGTTTGCAAGGGAATGTAATGCCCTTGTTATGATAATTGCAAGGGAATTTAATGCCCTTGTTAGGATAATATCATCTACGTTCGTATCGACTCTTCAATTCCTTCAAAAAAGATGACAGATACAAAAGCGGTTATTACTTGCAAGTTTTTTTCACTAACTAGGCAAATTTAAGTCTTGATCAATGTTTTGGTAATAGAAGAATATGAAATCATTACATATCTATATTGATAAAATAAAAGATAACATGAACAGATAAAAATGGTCTAATTATTGTTATGGTGCACTCAGACCATTCAAAGATGATAACATATTTTTCTTTATTTGATTTTACCATTCAGTGTTTAAAATTTACTCTCTTAATTAATTTGAATTGCATCGGGCAAGTCTATTGAGAAGGCATAAGGCTCTCTCTGCTGACATATTCTTCATTCTTAAAATACGAATTTCAAATTTTTAATTAAGAATAAAGAAATATCATTAATAATTTGTATTAAAACATGAGACACATTTTGATTTTGATTTTTGGGAGTAAAAGTAAAAAAGGAAGGCCTTTCAAGTAATCTAGATCAGCAAAAGAAATTACTTTCGTAAAATCTTCACCTGCTCACACAATAGGGTTAATAATGTTATGTTTGTTTAGTGTTTGTTTAACGTGTATTCCACTGTAGAAATAAATAAATTTAGTGGATCATTGCGTTGGCTCTTTTTTCCCTTTCTTGTTTCAAGTGTAAAATATTATTGGTTTTATCAAATCCAAAAAAAATTTGTCTCTACTCTTTACAACATAAAACCTAATATATACTCCTCAAATTGGATCATTTTTCATTATAGAAAAATAATAATATTACACTGTTCTTTTGATCTACAAATCAATTATGTGGTTATTTGGATTAAAAGGAGCCTCTGGTTTCTCTGCTTCATCAACAGCTGAAGAAGTTACTCAAGGAATTGATGCTACTGGACTCACTGCCATTGTTACAGGTCTAAACTTTTCTTTTTTCAACTCATTTTTAAAAATTATCTTTAATAACCCTTTCTCCCGATTTTTTACACTGAGTTGTTGGTAATTTTTTGGGGATGGGGGTCATTCACTTGACTATATCTTCTCCTGTTTATAATTATTTTTAGAGATCATGATCAAAATGTTTTTGACCAAAACACACTAAAAATATCAGTTTTTGGCAAGTTTCATACTTTTAATTATTAGTTGTTACTTTTTTTCTAGCTGAAATATCATAGTGTAAGTATTAAAACACACCTAGTTGAATAGATGGCGATAGTTCAGGTAGGAGAAGGGAACGATTGATACTTGGTCTAGTCACCTTTTAGTGTGTTTAATACGTGGATGGTGTACAACCAAGAGTTGGGAGCGTGAAACTCGTGAAAAAGTGATAGTTTCAATTGTGTTTTTACTTGAAATTCTCATTTCTATGTTGAAATAATATCAAAATAGATGTTCATCTCATCTCCCGTAAAAATCCATGTTTCGCATGGTAAAGAGAGTGAAATCAATATATTTGGTTTCAAGAATAAGTTCATTTTAGGCAGAGTGTTGTACTTCTTTTCTGGCATTTAAAGTCATTTCGATATTGGATGATGATTGCCTCTCAATTACAATGCAAGCTGAAGTGCTGAATGAAGGCTCACTTTTGTCCGGATGATTAAATTTCCAGGAGCGTCTAGTGGTATTGGTGCAGAAACAACACGTGTCCTTGCAATGCGAGGCGCACATGTAGTAATGGCTGTTCGTAATGTAAAAAGTGGCAAAGAAGTTAAAGAAAGTATTCTTAAAGAGATCCCCCGGGCCAAACTTGATGTAATGGAGCTGGATCTAGGTTCTATGGAATCCGTTAGGAAGTTTGCATCAGAATATAACTCTACTGGCTATCCTCTGAACATCCTAATGTAAGAAAACATTCCTTTAACTGTTTCACGAGTTCAATACAGAGTCGTAATTAGATTTTTGCATTCATCTTTGGTTCATTGGTATTGCTTGGAACGAATGCCCTGTCCACTCTGCCCTCCGCCTCAATGCGTGAATATTAAGATACTAAATGACTTTTTTATTTTTGAAGCAACAATGCAGGGGTTATGGCTCCACCATTCATGCTTTCTCAAGACAACATTGAATTACAGTTTGCTACTAATCATTTAGGTAAATGAGTTTAATTTTTTGTATTTGTTTAAGATATCGTAGTTATAGGGTGAGTATTCACATCCTTCATCAAGAATTTTCACCACACTTAGCCATTCATTGACATTGTAGAATACAAGGACCCCCCTTTCTCGGAATTTGGCATTTTATCACTTTGTTTTGCTATTATTCTATGAAAACGGTATAATGGTCAGAGGTATATTTGCTCGTAGAAGATCTTTACATCAATCTTTACTTGTTTCTTTATTAGAGTCCACTTGTTTTCTTTCCTTTTTCTTAAAAAATGTGTTTTTCCTTTTATTTGCTGTAACTTGCCCATTGGTTTTCAAGAAGCCATAAGCTGGACTTGCAAATTGTGTGATCTAGATGTTATGTTGAAATCTATGTTGCTCTCCAAAAATAGACTACTTTTGGAAGATCCGACATGTAGCGGGCAAGATACCGAGCAACGTAGGTTGAAATAGAAGGTTGTATCTTAAATCCCATTGTGTTTTTCATCTGATGTCAAAACTGAAGTGCAACTACAAGTACCAAGTCAGCTAGACTAATCTCGACAATTGTGTGTGTTTTCTTCTTTTGGGATTGTTCTGCTCTAATAGGATGGTTTCAGATTGAAGTATCACTTGCTTTCACCAATATAAGAAGAATGGTAATGTTTTTGCAGGTCATTTTCTTTTGACAAATCTTTTGCTACAGAACCTGAAAAATACAGCTCAAGCGAGCCATAAAGAAGGAAGGATTGTTAACGTTTCATCATTGGGACATCGGTTTACATACCGTGAAGGGATTCGTTTCGACAAAATCAATGACAAAGATAGGTACTTCATGGTTATATTTACACATTATGTTCAGGATCTGGCAGTAGATTCTTTCTTTGCATAAGAGGGTTGACAAGAATGTTTATTTGTGTATTTCCAGTTACACTGCAATACTGGCTTATGGACAGTCAAAGCTTGCTAATATCTTACACGCTAACGAACTTGCAAGGCATTTCAAGGTACACTATTGTCTTCTGAGTATTGAAACTTCTCTTAATTTCTGCCACTGGTAACTTATTGAACATTTTAATATCCAGAGGAAACATTTTTGTTGCAACAATTTTGATTCTCATCTAGTGACAATTTCGAAGTTGAGTTACTGTTTAATTAACGAGGAATGTACGTCTCTACAGTTTACTTTCCACCATTATATGCAAGTTTTTTTTTTCAGATCATCATCTTGGTAATGAAGTGTAGGAACTAAAAAGGAATTCTCTTCAAAGAAGTGTTGCATCTTTAAAGACTACCTAAGCATAAGATCTAACAATACTTGTCTTACCTTTCACAGGAAGAAGGAGCGGAGATAACTGCTAATTCACTTCACCCGGGATCAATTACTACCAATCTTCTCCGTCACCAAAGTTTGGTTGAAGGTAAAATTTTAAAATCTTACACCAGAGTGGTTCTTATAGTTTTAATGACATCTCATGAAATTTGTATCCTTCAATGGGCTATAATTTTTTTATGCCGAGATAAGATTTCCTTATCCCTCGAAGTAAATTACCCCTTATAGGTATGTATATAAAATGGAACAAGAAATGAAGGAATTCCTTTCATGAACCATCGTTGTATTAATTGATAAAGAACTTAGTACGACAAAAAACTTCGTTTTGGATATTAAAATCCTTCTAGGGTGACATACACTATAACCGCGAGTAGTTACACCATGCAGGGCATATACAAAGTTTAGAGCCTCAACATGATATGTATTGTTTGAAGTCCTGTAATCTTGGCAAATTTCATGTTAGTTAATTTTTTTATTTTGGACCTCTTGCAGGCTTAGTTAACTGGATTGGCAAATACTTTATTAAAAACATTCCACAGGTGAGTAGTTTTGGTACAAATATAAGATCGATAACTGTTTGTCGCAAGATTTTGTGTTTGTTTCCTCAGATGCTTCTGTGTTGATTCTAGGGAGCAGCAACTACATGCTATGTAGCTTTGCATCCTCAGGTGAAGGGAATAACCGGTGAATATTTTTCGGACAGCAATATTTCTGCATCAGCTTCTCAGGGTACAGATGCAGAATTGGCAAAGAAACTCTGGGATTTCAGCTTGAATTTGACAAAACCTCAGTAAAAACAATGTCAATGTTGCCTTATCTCAGTATGTGATTATCGCGGAAACTCTTCATAAATTCTCTTGTTTTGTTCTTTTTCTTTTCAAATGCTTTCCTTGTAATGCACATCTCGACTGGTTTTTGGCTGGGGTACAGAGTTCAAATATTGCTGCTTGAAAACTTGAATTTCATGATAATGGTGACATGTATTATTGGTAATAGCCTCATCAGTATACTTGTATATGTCTGCAACTATTGTAGCTTCAAATTTGATTCCATCAAGATCTTGTAGAATTATATATTGGATAATTGACGATACATTTTGTATCTTGCTTAAAAATCAATCGTTGTTTACCAATCACACACATTATTTAACCAAAACCAATTCTCTCAATATGTTCCTCAAGACATACGATTCGGACTAGAAGGGATGGAAAACATGCTCAATTTCATTTTTGATTGATCAAATGATCCATCCCCTTGTTTGAACACCCGGTATGGCTGAGTTCTAACAAACTATTTACGCAACTTCATAAAACGAAAGGCATGTAAATAGCCATCATTAGTCAAACATGCTTCTCCAACTTGCACAGGATAGAAGTTTGAACCCACATTCAACTAAAAGGTTTGCAACATGGTTGAAAATTTTGGATTAAAGCTGGTTTTCAAGGATCCATAATACAAGAGAGTATATGAGAGAGCTTTACAATGAACAATTACCAAAAAAAATATCTCAACCGAGCCTGAGATTCCCCGTCTAATCTTTGAACCCGTCAGTCCTATGAAGTCCAGCCTTGTACAGCTGTATGACCATTTTCTCGTCTCCCCTAGTAATTCAACCTGAAGAAGAAAAGATCTTATATGCAACGAGAATCCCAAAAGAAAGAGGATTCATAGCACTGCTGCATGAGGCTCCTAGCATGGTGATTGCTGGAGAACCAAAATAAACAAATAGTCAAAAATATCGGGAGTGATGTGGAAACCATATGCATAAACTGTTACAGGTTGTAACTTACGATAGCAACTGGGAACACGAATAGATTGGGATACTGAGAGAGCCTTCTCCTTTCATCAGCTTCAAAACTTTTATTCAGTGAACTACAGTCATTTTGGTATGGTTACTGTACAATTGTTCCATGAGATATCATTCTTTTTCAGGTGGCTTTTACAAAGTTAGACCCCATTATCCCAACTAAAAACTGGAGAGCCTGGGTTCAGGTCAAACGATGGGCTCAATTTTACTTGGTCCCTCAAAAGCTGCTGAGCAACCCTATTAGCTAATACTGACTGTCCCTGATATGGTTGTCCATTAACGCCACTTTGAGCATGGCCCCCAAAATTTTCTCCAAAAAAACCATTGCCATATGGAGGTGTTTCTCGAAACATGTCAGACTTCAGACCGTGACTAGTGTAAGCATCAGGGTAAAAACAACTTTGGGCCTTTGGTGATGTTCCCACGTCTTCTGATGAAGAAGTTGTTGACATCATTGGGTTAGATAGTGGAACAGCACCACCACCACCGCTAAGAGGTGTTGATGAACCAGATACAGCACGGGGGCTTGATATGGTAGAGGGGGACAATCTTCCACTCATATGTTTAGGTGATTGTGAATGGTAAATAGGGCTCTCTATCCCAACTGGAGAAACTGGGCAAGATCTTGGAACAGGTACATCGCTGCAAAAACAAATTGAATAAGAACATAGTGCTTCTTTTTTTTTTCTTTTTGATAAGGAATAAGTGCTTAAGCGCAGAGCTGAACAACATTACCATAAATTACACTATTTGACTACCTTGTGAATCTTTATACAGCATTTGATAAACTGCAGCTTTAAAAAGTCAAATGCATGGAAATTACAGTGGGGAGTGTATATTTTTAGGCACCAAGCACATTCATAGGCTAGAGGACTTTCACCAATTGATTTAATTCTTGTACAGATCTATGGTATCAAATTAGAATTGACAAGTTTCACCATTTTTGTTCTTGTGATAAAGTAATCTGAATTACTATTTTCTTGGTGTCTAGAATGTTTAAAATGGATATACTGCAGAAGATTGCTTTAGTTCCTGTTCTCAAAACTGACCGACTTATGATCATGTCTTTTTCCTAGTGAATAGAATTAGTCATCCGTGTAGAGTTTGACACCAAGATTTAAAACAAAATATACCATATGATATTTCCTTCTGGAAAGAGGGAATAAAAAGTACACTAATTTGTACCAGTTGTACAAGTAATTGCATACCAACATATAAGGAACACTGGAGCCATTTCCTTTTATTGGGGATAGGAATTGTCATTTATACATTTTCTAGAACTAAGGTGGAAACATGTTTTAGTACTCAGATATTTTGTACTGATAATTATGGCAAAAATCTGGCTTCTGCAATAATAGCAAGATGGACCAAGATCAGATTACAGGTAACTATTGTGTGTGAGAGAGAAGGGAACTAACCTAAATCCAGGGAAAAAATTTGAATCTCTAGGCTGATGATGAACTGCAACTTCTTCTGAGCCCACACATGGTGGATCTTTTAAATGTCCAATTCCCTGAAATATCAAAACATGAAGTCAACTGTGAAAAACTCAAGCAATGATCAGCAGAGAACATATGCTAAATTTAAATCATGGCATCCAGTCAGCAGAACATTCACGAGTCCTAAAGATGGCAGATAATGTCACTGGTCCATCAATATTATGAAGAGTTCTCCAGACAGAGTAACAAGTGTTACTAAGGTACCTATCAGAAGTGGAAAAGGCAAATAGGTTGAGGAAAAAGATGTGTTATGCAAAAGGAGGGAGTACCAGAGAGGTTTTACATAACTGCATTAACGAGAAATAAAAATCTACTATTCCCCGACAAGATCTTAACAAACCAACTCACCAGGCGACCAACAAATGTTCATTTGCAAGCACTTAACTGCTATGGGACCCTCAAAAGTTGACCATTCTTCTGAATTTATTTTGCACATTTTTTGTTTGTTTTTATAGCTTACTATCTTCACTCAGTAGAAATATTCTGATTTGGAGAACTGTCCATGTCATTTCAGAATGCGCTGTTCCTGTAAAGTCCTTGATTGCAAAAGCTATCTACTTTTTCTTGGATACAAATGCAGTAAAGTTGATCGTAATACCTTCAGTAATTTCTAATACAGGTATTATAATTTGTTTGTCAGCTGCACAGAAACTCTAGAAAAAATAAATATCAAACTAGGGAACGTTCAAGAAGAAATGATAAGGTCAGAATCCCTAATGGAAAAGTAAGCAATGCACACAAACCACAATCATGGAATCAGGCAATGCATGTGATACTTTGAGTTGCCTAAATCCAGACCCCACTTGTGGAATTACATTGGGTATGAGACTTTCAGTTGCCTAAAATGGGCAACATTGCCAGATGAGCAAACTAAGAAAACATACCACTGATATCACAGCAAGCATTAATGGAGGTATTGTTTCTAAAGGTTCAGGACTTACAATGAATCTTTCCATTGGAGCAGTACTTTTGACAAAGGGATGTTTCAAGAGCTGAGAAGCTGTTGGACGGTGGAGTGGATTGCGTTGTAGACATTGCCGCACAAAATCCTTGCCCTCATCTGACAGGTGATAGGGAATTGCTGGAACTTCCTTGCTGTTTCCAATCTTAAAAATAGCAGCGACCTACGAAAAAACCAACAGGAATTAGAAGCACGAAGAAAATATAGAAACTGCATACACTTTTGGACCATCATAAACATATTAACTAACCCCCTCATACTGACTCCAAGGTGGTTTTGTCGTTGCCATCTCCAAAACCGTGCATCCAAGGCTCCATATATCTACCGCAAGATTGCAACCATTTGAATTTTTAATAACCTGATGAATAAACATATACAATGAATTAGATGAAACACAGAGCCAACAATGATAGGATAAGAACTTGATTTATAGTAATTCAAACCTCAGGTGCCATCCAGTAAGGACTTCCCTTGAAAGACAAAGGACAGTATTGACCAGTTATCTGCAAATTGTAACTGCGTAAGCTAAATAAGACCGGCACAGAATTATGAAAAAACAAACATTTTCTCCCACACACCACAGTTGATACTGTATAAGCTCAGACTTGCTGGAAGATTTTAGTCCTAGGTCCTCATATTCAAAAAATAGAGGCATCAGAACTGCCTTATTTTTGGTTTGCCCCATACTTTCATAGAAGAGTTCACTATGCAACAATAACTTTATAGCTGAAAA
The DNA here is from genome assembly GCA_029582245.1 of Solanum etuberosum. Classification (NCBI taxonomy): domain Eukaryota; kingdom Viridiplantae; phylum Streptophyta; class Magnoliopsida; order Solanales; family Solanaceae; genus Solanum; species Solanum etuberosum. Next base: position 87,965 of record JAJONR010003354.1, on the reverse strand, counting down.
AGGGGTTCTCAAGAAATCACATATGGGTTGTGTGGGAGAGCAAGAAATAGGAGAGCTTTTAAAGGGGTAGAGATGAATTTTGTACAGCTGAGACGTAACCTCTTATCCCTTATTGCCTTCTGGTGCACCCATGAGATCCCTGTAGGTATAGATGAACGTGTGTTGTTTATAGAAAACCATATTTTTCTTAGGTTTTCTATTTTTTGGTACACTTCTCGTATACAGGCATTTTTTGCCCAGTCATCAATATCAATAAAAAGAAACCACAGATGCAGAAAGTACAGTCAAGACTGCACAAAGAGATCATACATGTTTTGCCATCCCAAAGTCTGCCAATTTAACGCGGCCATTTGGGTCAACCAGTATGTTTGCTCCTTTAATATCTCTGAACAAAATTTGAATTTAGATGTCAGTCATAAGACATATTTACATAGAGGTTCTAAGAAAATCAATGCTGAAAAGGAACATCATGTATATTGCACACAAGTACTTTTTCAACAATACACCTACCTGTGCACTGTGTTTTTTGCATGCAAATATGCAAGTCCAGACAGAATTTGTTGAGTATAACTTTGAATTGCTAGCTCACCCAACTGACCATATTCTTGAAGAATTTTATAGATCGAACCACCTGAAACATACTCAAGGTATATGTATAGTTTGTCATCTACCTGTAGATGGAACCGAACAAGCATTAAAGGCAATCTATATCATTATTTAAAGGGACAAAGAGATTAAGGGAAACATGTAACATAAATCTTTTTTTACATGGAAGCAAACTGTAACATATTAAAAAATAAAGTCATGTTTTGATATCCTGAGAATACTTTGGTGCTCATCAAACAATTTTTTGGGCATATCAGCAGACTTAATCAACTTGGAATTTAATGAGAACTTTTTATGATTAATTATCACAAGGTGATATCAGCAGTAACAACTTTAAGAAACTTACCGTCTCAGAGCCATAATATTGCACAATATTTGGATGGCGCAACCGACTTAGCAGAGATATTTCCTGACAAATGTTGCTCCAGTTACGGTTTCGTGAAGTTAAAGAAGTCAACAAGAGAAACAAAATGATAATTATTGAAATATTAGTAAAAGCAATATCAGCATAAGTAATCATTTTTCTTTTCTCTTTTGCCTCATTTGAGAAGCAAATTAGATATTTCTTTAAAGTAACTCACTTGTCCAAGCTGCTGTGCACTTTCTCTTGACTTTGGGTCGTCTGAAAAAAGTGTTACTTCCTTCATTGCACACATTTCACCACTTTCACTGCAGATTGTTATCAAATTTGAGTTAAAATTAGTCTGTTTTTGAAAAAAGAGAATAAATTTACAAGAAGAATTCCATCACTTTGGTACTTGGAGCCTGATTGGATTGACTTATTTTAAGTGTTTTTAAGCTAAAATAGTTTTAAACACTTTTATAGTGTTTGGGTAAAAAAAAAAGTGCTTTTAAGCCAACAAGACAAAAATAAGCAAAAAGTTATAAGCCTATCCAAACCGGCTCTTGTACCTCCAGAAAATCTTCATTCAAGTAATCTAAATTAAAGTATGCGCATAAATCTAAAGAAAAAACACAATATGAATATTAAACCCCATTGAAGGCAAACATTACAAGAAACAATGGAAAAGTATTGATCACTGTACCAGCTACTGACCTGTTAAAACCAAGGTACACATGTCCAAATGTGCCTCTACCAATCAGACGTCCTTTCTTCCAACGTGGCCCAGGGCTTGGAGGATTACCTGTTCTACCAGGACTTCGTGGAATTGCAGGAGCCATTGAACATGACAAAGAAAAAGCAGAAGAATGAGGGATTGATATGGGAGGAAGAGGCAGACGATGACTTTGTTGTTTTCCATTATCAAGTGAAGCTGTGGAAGACTCAGCCAACGTTCCTCCAGCTCGAGGATGCAAGGGAGTTACAGCACCACTATGTACCCTAGAGCCAGGACCAGGACTAGTCATTCTAGGGCTAGGTACAGGTGAACACTCAGGACTACACCTGCTGTGTGGCCAAAAGGGCTGCGCTGACATATCACCTCCAATTGAATTGTGCCCAGAATTTTGGCCAGAACCTGGACTAGAGCAGTGCCCTGATCCTAAGAAGGTTATCTCTCCATGTGGCTTCCCTAGCCAGAAACCAGAGTTCATGACCGTTTCATGCCCAAATACCCTCATGGGACTTCTTGAAGGACTTGACATCGAGCTGTCAGGAGCACTGTAGGAAGCAACATGATGAGGAATCTGTAAGCCTGGTACATGAGAGCTTAAAAGCCTCTGTCTAGGAGATGTAGGGATCGCCTGATTGTTTGAAAAAAGAGTAGCTGACTTCAGCATCTCTCCTGAACTTGCATTGGATGCAATAGGGGATTGGACCTTCTGCTTCAAACTGCAGAAATTGAATTTATTTGTTAGAAATGCTCAAAAGAGATACTTTTAAGCACAGCTGTATATCAAATTGGAGATGGAACAGCAATTGTTACAGTTTGTGCTTACCTGGAAGGACTATTCAAGGCAGTTCTGCTCCCATTTTCATAATCAGATGTTTGGGGACTTAGAAGCCGTGAGTCAGTAAGATCATCACTGTCACTGGAGCTGTCACACGAAACAGAAGCAGTTGGTAAGTCCCTGTCCATGCCTGCAGCAGCTGGTCCATGTGGAAGATGCCTGGGCATGGGAAGAGGCGAAGTCAATGATGGCTCGGAGACTTCACCGGTCACTAATATTATGGATGCACTGTTATCAGAGTCGACAAGATGTACATTAGAAGAGTGACCCTCAGGAAGGGGAAGTGGTTGACAAGAAGTCCTATCAGCAAAGAGCTGACAGCGTGAATCCGGCGTAGATGGTGATGGTGACCTTGAAACCCTTGATTCAGAACCCTTCACTGAATTTGTATCTTTACGTCGTCTTCGAGATGATCCAGATTTACCACTTGATTTTTCCTTGGTGAAAATCTTCAGTTTCCTATTTATTATGTCAATGATACTCTCCTTAGTGGATTTCCTCCTAACATCCTTAGATGAAGACTTCCCCCACCATGAACGCATTGCTATATAAAATTAGAGTGAGCAAGAACAGTCAGCTGTTGCATGAACCAAACTTTTAGCTGGATACAGCCAGCTAAATAGTTAAACTCTGCGAGGAATCCCTTTGGATGCTCATTTTTCTCATAGAAGTGCTCATACTGGCCAGTTCAGCCCATCAAAGAGCATCAAGGATCATTTCTAACCACTGCATGCACCTACAACCATTAAATAACTTTAGAGATTTTTGATAAAGTAATGAATTGTATTCATGAAGGGCAAAAACACACCCGTATACAAGTAGTATAACAAAAAATTTAGAGATTAAAACTTCTACAATTTAGACAGTTCAAACGACACGGATTATCTCTACGGCCATCTGCAGGAGATTATGGACTAACCAACAGCAACCTTCTGCTACTAATGTCTTTGCAAGCATGAACAGGTAGTAAACCACAAAAAGTATTCCATATACTAATAATCATCAAATAAATATTCAGCAAGCTAATAAATTCAGCACCACAATTTCATCCAATTTTTCAGTTCTAGTAAATTCAAAAAAGAGAGGGGGACAACAGAAACTGGTGATCCATCTCTCGAAAGGGAAAAGAGGTCTAAGAAAACCAGAAAACTTTTAAATTTTAGTTAGATCTTTGGAAGATTAGAACAGAAGACTCAAGTTATAGCACCTACAAGGCTACAATAATCATAATCCATAATTTTAGAAGTAAAATTCTAGAAGAAGAATCATCTTACAAAGGCTTAAAAGTCAGTCTTGACTCCTTGTGGCGCAGCAGCTCAAAGAAAATTACCATCACACCAGACAACTCAGATAGCAGATGCATTCTCTTAAGCTTCTCGAGAATGAAATCAGTAGGCAATCTCTTTGTTACCTAGAGTGTATAGGCTGCTCATATAAACAAGTACCACATGTATCAGATTTTGGTACTAACAAATTTACTTAGAGAAAAAGGAAAGGAATTATGACGCTACCAGTGCTCATAATAGATCATCTGAATATATTTCGTGATATGCTTGAATGTGCTAACTGAAGCAGTTATACAGAAGAGGTTTCCTAAGCACAATGAACAACTCAAAATACATGTTTGTGTGTTTGTGTGCATATGTACACACCATTAGGCACACAATCACAGCAATAGACTTCTCTAAATTATACAGTAACTTTTTTTCAATCAAAATTCCCCAGAAACTGAATTCTTTTCTTTCTTTTTTTGACAAACCCGAAGCTGAAATTATTAGACTAGCAAAAGACATAATTTCCCAAATTTTACAGATCATAATTTTCCCGAGTTCTACCTGTGGAAGCAATCAAAGTTCAACTCTGATCATGTAACAAGAAAGGATGAACTCAACTAAAACCTAACCACCAACTAACTGCAAATAAAATACAATACATGCTACTTATACCTAAAACTGGGCTGACTTACCAACAGTAGAAACACTAATTTACTTAACGGATTAGCAGGAAAGTGCTCGAGCAGCACACCACACCGAAAGAGGAAACAAAAGAGTCAAAGCCCTAACTTTTAAGACCTGTAAAACCCAAACTTGCCTGAATTTCACCAGTGGAAGCGATCAAAATCAGTTCTTGATCAATAAATAATAAAATAAAACAGCTGAAATGAAACCTTCAACGTCCACTCCTTGCTAATATAACTCAAATCATTTGAATACATTACTGTAATTGGTACATTAACAATGGAATATGTCAAACCCCTAATTTCAATACTTGCAAAGCTCAAAAATCCATTGTTGATCCATAAACAATTTATTTTTTAAAAAAAAGCTCAAAAATGAAACCTTAAATACCCACTAATATCAAATTAAAAAACACAATTATGTGATGTAAATCACTTTAATTAGTACGTTACATTCAAGTAAACTAAAACCTGAGCAAAATTACGCAATAAATCAAAACCCTAAATTCTTAAACTTCAAAATTTTCCCAAATTCAAACAGGGGAAACAATCAAAATCTGTTCTTCATCCATAAATACTGAATTAAAGCTCAAATGAAACCTTAAGCATCCCATAACTCCAAAAAAAAACAGAACTATGCGCATAAATCACTATAATCAGTACGTTACAGAGAAAAACACAGAATCTAAGTTGACTTTTGCAAAATGTTAAAGCTCCAGAAAGTTACGGGTCAGGAAGAAAGTACCTCAAATATCATACCGGCCGCCCGACCCGACCCGAACAAATATGGACCTTGCGGTGGCGCCGGTTGCCGGAGAAGATGAAAGGATTGAAGTGAGAAAAGAAAGAGAGTGTGCATGGAGAGAAAAAGACTATACGTGTTGAATAGTAAATGACATATATACCCTTGATGTCAGATTTTTGAAGTCAACTGTGTTGACTTTGCTTTATTCCTTTCTAAAATGTCTTTGACTTTTCTTAATAAGAAAATAATTGAGAAACTTACCAAAATATAAACCATCAAACTTATTTATCAATATGATCAAAATATATAAAATTTATATAGTAAGTAATTACGTAAGTTATATGTATGATTTACGTAAGCAAAAAGATTTACTTTTGTTCCTCGTGAAGTCAAAATTACTTTTGCCGTCTATCATTGTCACAATTTGTTTATTTTCTCTATCTCAAAGAATATGTCATGTTTATCGATAGTTCTAAGTTTCGTTACCAACAAATAAGATGAATTATTACTAGTATTTCATTTTTTTAGTTAGAACTTTAGATGGTTATCGGAAAAAAAAAATAGTGAGAAAGTCTAACCTATATTGTTGCATTTAAAGCCGTAAATGTTGTTGTGAACATGAAAGCTACATTTACTAAAGAAATGTAGGGTATATCATGCCCTCATGTGGACATGAATTATTATGAAATAAATGGATTATTTTAATTAAAATCTACAACAATAAAAAAAAAATAGCGTTTTTGTTTTCCAGATTAAACTCTGAGAAAATTCGCAATCGCTATTATTTTGGGTGCGTATTGAATAAATTCACTATTGTACAATAACTCACAAATCACATAAAAGATGTATTCCTCACTAAATAAAAATTGGTGCAACGAGCTTAATTGAGAAAAGTTGACACAATCGATTTCTAATTTTTATTAGGATACCACCTGTTGTATCGATTCTTCCGCCCTTACTAGTAAAAAAGAAAGATTTCAACTACGATCTTGATTCACACAATTTTTTTCTTAGTGGCAAATTATCGATTCACTAAAACAATTATCAATATTGGCAAAAATATTCTCTATTATACTAAACCCTTTCTTTAAACTTTTCAAATAGTTGTACCAAGATGGTATATACTTGCTAATTATTAAAGAAGTGTATCCATAGGGGAATATCAAAAGATGCATTATTGGGTTCAAGTAGCATTCTCGCGGAGTTTAGTGAAAGGCTGCATCCCAAGAGGTATAATATAAGCAACATATTTTGACGGAAGTATCAGATTCAACGATTCAAATATGTTACCTATAGATCAAATTATGACCAGACACTTCAATTTGTACTACAAGACATTATTGTAAATATTTTACTAGCCCCCATAATGTACTACTATTGGTAAAATTCACAAATAGCCACTTTTAAATTTTCATTTCTGAAATTTAAAACTCCATAACAATGACTATATTTTAAAGACAAGATCAAAAAATGGATAGAGAATGTTTTTTCCACATTATTAATATATCATTGTACAGAATCATAAAATCACAAATACTATATTTTATTTCACAAAATTGAAGTACAATATCTATATATAATAATGTATTGACAAAGGAAAATGAAAAGGTGATAAAGGGAAACAAAAAAGGTTAAAGATGTAACATCCAATTTTGGGAAAAAAGAAGAAGTTATACATCAGGTCTACTATTTAAATAAAAGCCTGATAGACATTATTTGTCTTATAGCCACATTTCATATGATCAAGTAGTTATGAAAATAACCTTTTACTATATATAATTAATTTTTACTATATGATTTTCACTTGCAAAGATTCATAAATCTTCAAGCTGCAATTCCATTTACTGCAATGGCTCCTGGTTGATGAATAGCATTATTGATCATATGCTCTCCACCACAAGAGTGGTCAATTTTGCAAAATTTCTCAATTTTGGCCAAAATTGGAGTCAAGTCTCTAGGGGTAACATTCATAACTAGACCATATTTCATGAACAATGTCAATGACATTTTTTGCTCCACCTTGTGGCCCGGTGCCACCGCGAGGCGGTGGCGGAGCAACACTGCTGCAGCTATTGATTTCATTTGCAAATATGCCAAGTCTTTGCCTAGACAAATTCTTGGTCCAGCATTGAACGCCACGAATCTGAATGCATCTTGAACTTGGTACTTGTTACCGTCTTCTGACATCCAGCGTTCTGGCTTGAATTCTAAACAATCTTCACCCCAGATGAATTTCATTCTACCGGTTGAGTATATGGAATATGTGATATTTGAACCAGATGGCACGAATGTGCCATCAGGTAAATAGTCATCAGAAATGACATGTTTTGAGTCCTCTGGCACTGATGGGTAAAGTCTTAGGGTCTCAGATAATGCTGCCTTGAGGTATGCCAATTGGTCAACTTCTTCAAACACTAGGGGCTCTTCCAACCACTTTGACGTGTCATTGCCACGTGTCTCCACTAGGATCGTGCAAAGCTCGACGAGTATTTTCTCCTCCACTCTCGGGTTCAAGCTGACAAGCCAAAAGAACCAACTCAGCGCGACAGATGATGTGTCACGTCCAGCTAGAATGAAATTAAGTGCCACGTGTTGGAGGAATTTGTCGGAGTATGATTCTTTTTTCTTCATGAACCTAGAGAGCAAGTCGTCGTGCTGGGGCCCGCCATTTTGATGATTCACCAGCTCGAGCTTACGTGTATTGATGATATCGGTCATGTAATTGTCCAATTGTTTCAAGCTACGGCTCAAGCTCACCTCCACTCCAAGTCCAAGCATTTTCTTCAACTTCCAAATGAACTCAGGTATAATAAACCGATGCAATGTGGCTTCAGTGGCTCGATCAAATGACGTGGCAAAAATATTCTTAGGTAACCCTGGAGAAAGCGTCTCTGGATCTTTACCAAAAGTCAAACCACAAATGTTATCAAAAGTAAGCCTGAGTAAAAGATCTTGAAGTTCAACAGTCTTGTTCTGAACCTGAGCCATTTCAAGAATCGGGCAAAACCGATTCTTAATAGCTCGGTTTACCCACCGACCCATAGCCTGCCTCAAGGTCCGCGTGGTGAATTCCAGCGCAGCAGTCTTGCGCTGGAATAACCACGTGTCACCATCTGAATTGAAGATACCCTCACCTAACAAATCATGAAACACAGCTTGCCAAGTAGGACCCTTGGGGTAATTGTCAAATCTAACCTTCAAAATATGTTCTAAATTTTTTGGATCGCACGTGACCGTCACGAGACCTTGCTTCCGGGCTAAAAAGGGAATTGCACATATGCATGTTTGGTATGTACCGGTGCAGACCCGAAGATTTTCGGCGATCCATTCATGCATCCGGTTACCATTTTCAAGCAGGCCGGGTAAACTTCCAACTATGGGCCAAATTTTTGGGCCTTTGGGCCCTTTCATGGATTTTGTGATGGACTTGAACCAAAGTAAATAGGCCACTACAATTGCTACAATCATCATACCCGTTGATACATCCATTTTACCCTACACAATAATAAATAAATAAATAAATTAATTAATTAACTAAAAAAAAAAAAGAACAAAAAAACATTAGCTTTAAATACAAATTTTGTGAAAAAATAGATTTTTTTTAAATTTTTATAGTTTGAATTTCGCCTTTAGAAGTAGTTTTTTTCCGAATAAATTTAGCCCACTAAACTAACGAAGACATAATTTAATTAGTAGCCTAAAAAAAGACCATTTTTCGCAAATGATCTTAGACAATTATGTAAGTAAGTAAATAAATATTATCTCAACAGTATTTATATGTAATCTAGCAAAATACTATGGGGTGGAACTTGGAATGGGGTAAGGAAGTAGAGGTTCGGGGGTGGCGGGATGAGATGGTCAAGGGGTAAGGGTTTGGGGACATTGAATGGCTGGGGAGAAGACAATGAAATTCGAATGTCACTTATATATAAAACTTATTTTCCTTATTTCTATCAGGAAAAAAAATAAATCTTCATTTATTAAGAAACTTACTTTCCAAATTATTTGCCCCAACCAAACATGAAAAAGCTAAACACCATACCAAACACACCACCAATGTTTATGTTGCTTTTTGGACAAAACAAAGTTTGGTTTTACTTTGAGTTGATTTAATTTCAAGAACATTTCAAAACTAAATGTCACTAAAAAAAATAGCATATAACAAGAAATTTCATACCTTACAAGAATGGTTGTGTTAACACTTGGAGATTTAACAAAATCAATAAAAAGATGATATTTTTTTTAAAAAGGAAAAAAATGTGAAGTGAGAGAAAAGAGAGGAGTTGTGAGTGACAGAGAAGAAAAGAAATAAAGTGATTTATAGAAGTTTAAGGGGAAGAGGATATAATAAATGAAGGGGCCTGATTCTTGTTGGGAAAAATAAAATAACTCAAGAATACATACAGTATAAACATATCACACTATATATATATATATATATATATATATATGTGATTCATATGCATGATACATGTAAAATTAAGGGTCGTAATTGAGTGATAAGCAGAGTCGGATGTAGAATTTCTAGAATATGAATGAATCTAATAACTCAGCATTTCAATTAAGTGCACCTTTAAGTCATTTTAGAAAATGCATATCAACGAATAATATTATATCAATTCTAAAAGAGTTAAAAGGTAAAAAATGCATCTAAATGCGCGCTTTCAGTGTTTTGAGTTTCAACTTAAACTTTTAGAAGTGTGAATTTCCTATCTGAACTATCATTTAATGGTTAGCGAAATATTTAATCTTGCAGAAAGATCATGAATTCACTTGTGGAATTATTCTGGGTATGTTGTTATTGTACCATGTATTTACGTGCATTGAAATTAACCCCACAAATCCGCCCTGATGATAATAATAAGTATTCATTCATCCTTAATCAAAAGTTCTTATATTTGAGTCATGATCATAGAGTCGTCATCGTCTTTATTTTCTTAATGTGATTGAGATCACTCTCGATCAATACGAATCTAAATTTAATCAAACTTTAATATAAATATCGAATACTATCGTATCATAAATGGAGATGGTGTATGAAAAAAAACAGCTTTAAAAGCAAATAACAATAAATGCCAACAGAGGTCGTTGGATAGTATACAAATATAGCCAAAGAAAAAAAAGAGTTAATAACTAAAAAAAGGTATACACCATTAACTAAGAATCACATGCACATATAATATGTCTAATGGCTATTTGTTGGAACTTCCTTCAATTAATAGTCTCCATTATAGGAAAATGTTGAAAGATACTTTCTAAGACTTTCTTTTTTCATTAACACTCGATCCTCTTCAGACTCGACATATACGATTATATTGGATTTATTATTATTATATATTATATATTAAATTGTCGTTATCCTTTTCAGACTTTACATATACAATTATACTGAATTGTTATTATTTTATACTATATATTGAATTGTCGTTAACGTTTTTGTGTGTTTACTTTATTATATTTTGACTTCCTAGTGAATTTCATAGTTCTCTCACTGATTTAAACAAACCAATTTGGTCTAAAATTAAGTATCATCTTAAGAAATCAAGGTGAACTTTTCTTATTATAATAAATGATCTTACATAATTTTCTAAGAAGTTTGAAGAGATGAAAGAGTAATTTAATCAAATAATCTTTTTACTATTAATATTTAATACAATTAAATGATTTTCTATAAGTAAAAGGTATTTGACTAGATTATAACTACCTAGGTAAAATAATTAATGTCTTCTGAATTTCGAAAATACTGAATTGAAACTTTGGACCAAATTATTTTGACTATAGTGATAATTTTTTTGGGGAATATTCATCTTTGGCCTAATTAAATTGTATTTTTCTTTAAAATATTATTTAATATGTATAATTTATCAATTTAAAATCAGTACTAACTCAAATCAAAACTTATAAACTTTAAATCTTTTCTGATATTTTATTTGCTTAGATATTTTTTTCATTTCATTTCCTCTCACTTATTGTCTACAATTAAAAAAAAAAAAGAGAAATAAAATGCAACACTCACCTAATTTTGTAGGAAAGAGTTCCCTTTCTTAAATTCAAGCATTAAATATGAAGGAAAAGAAGAATAAGTTAATGAGATTAGTTGAGAAAATTATACAAAGACAAACTATATACTTTAGTACAAAATAAAATAAATAAATTAATACTAGATGGAGTTTTTTTTCTTATTTGGGGAAAGAGACATTGACCACCGGCATATGTCAAGGAGAAAAAAAAAATCACTTAGATTTCAGTGAAGAATATTTATCAATAATACATTTATATATATACGTAGACTTTATTTCTATCCAAAAAAATAAAAAAGCTATTTTGATAGACTTTTGGCTCAAGTTAATTATGATTTGAGCTCCCTCAATTTATTTTTACTTGTTATATTTGGATTTGACTCAAACAATGACTGATATTGCTATTTTATCATATTAATTATCTCTATTAATTGTTATTTGGTATTAGATCTTGAAAATTGATTTGAGGAATTAGTAGATATATAGTGTTAAAGGTAAAATATGAAGAAGAAGAAAATGTTTTTTCTTTCTATGTTAAAATTGACTATTTTTAAAATAATGGAAAATTAAAATTGAATGTAGGGATATATTTTAAAGAAAAGTTGAAGTGCACTAAATTTCTTACGAATTTATAACATTAATTATGATTTGAGGCTAGGAAGTATTTCCTCCGTTCCTTTTTATATGTCACCTTTTTAGATTTCACTTGGATTAAGAAACTAAGTAAATTTACAATTTTATCTTTATTTAATGTTTTTTTGAAGTCAGCTTTTCAATAAATGATAAATAAATTCATCTTTTATTTTAAATTTGTTTGTTGAAATTTCTTTTTCAAAATCAGATTTTATAGAGTAATGCAATGGTGAGAGTAATTAATCAATGTATGAAGTAATTACTATGAACATTAATTATTCATTAGTTTTCCTAAGTTGGTCAAATATCTATTTTCAAGACTAATTAACTATCAAGGATATAATAAGAAGAATATTATAATTTATGCATTGATTTTATGAAATGACAAGTACTATGAATCAACTATTTAAAGTAAGAATGACATATAAAAAGGGACAGAGAATTTATTTGAAGATTAAAAGTTGAAGTGCACTAAACTTAAGAATTTACAACATCAATTAAAAAGTTGAAATGCATTAATTATGATTAATTTGAGTGCTATATTTGAAATGAAAAATTGAAGTGCAAGAAATTAACTTTTTACTAATCCCACCATCTGTAATTAATAAGGAAAATTGTATGAAATAACAAACTATTAATTCAAATTAAATGCTATAGCCATAGTTTATTTTATTTGCAATTCGCAGCAAACATCCCATTTTTTTGCTATCTGATTCGGTATACAATTAGCCATTTTCGGTATACAATTACCCATTCGGTATACAAATGTATAAAATGCGTTTGTGTTTGTATAAAGCGAGAGAAAAGTGTATATACAAATACAAATACATATATTTTCGTCATATACACTTATAATTATACAAATACAGATCTTATTATACAAATTACAATGTATAAATAAATTTATACAAAACTGAACAATTTGTATAAAATTGGATGTATCTATCGAATTATACAAATCAAAAGCTCCATAGCAAACATAAAATTTGTTATGGAGCGCAATTATGCAAACTATAGCTATAACATACAAATATAATTTTTATATTTGCTATATGTGAAAATTGCTCTAATTAATAACGTTAAGCAAAAGGTGTTTGATTATAAAATTAAACTAGTTAGACTCGACTTTAATTTGTTTAATTTATTTTGAGATAAATATTATTAATATAACTACGAACGATAAGTATTTGAGACGGGAAAAGTATGGTTAAACTCAAAAGTATATATTATATTATTAGTAGTACATAACTTGAAACTAATAAACACTCAAAATAATTTTGATGTTGTTGATTACGTGACGAGATCAGTTTGCATGTTCCTACAGAATTAGCATATCTTAAATATATATTTTTTGGTTCACCTGTCTCTAATGACGGCGTTTTATTTTAGTGGTTCGAATTTAAGACCTCCGATAATTAAGAGTAGAGAAATTCTAACTATCTCATTAGAATTCATGTTAGTGAAAATTCTAATGAATATAAAATGGTTTTCGTGTGTGGAAAACTTGGGATTAAATATTAATAAGTCAATTATTTAAAAGTTAAGAATGAAAAATGTTAAACAATTGTAACTTGTAAGGGTTAAATTAGTTTCATATTTAGCATGTCTATCCACATTTACGTCTAAAAAAGAAAATTATCATACAAAAATATAACATGAAGACAGAAGTATATTTAATTTGCTCTTGAAATGTTACTTCCTTTCAAGTCTCCTCTCTTTTTATATAATAACTAAAAATAAATAAATGATTATTTCATCATTTCTTGAAAAGGAAAAAGAGAAGGGGATGTATATATGTGTATGAAAAAACTTAGGACAAAGAAGAAAAAATAACCATTGTGGTTAGTTAATATTTGTACAAAACGATAATCTAGTCTGATGCACTAAGTTTCGCTATAAAATATTCAAATAAAGATCAGACTATAAATATCTATTGCTACACAATCTTACATATCCTACATTTCTACAAGCGACTATTTTCAAAGCTCAAACCTATCATAACCTTCTAATCCGCCCATGATGTTAGGTGTCTAAGTCATTGAAGTCCCAAAAAGAATCTTGATTAGATTTATATGCCAAAAATTGCAGCACACCATGATAAATATAGAGAATCTGAAAATGGTATAAAAATCAGCATGGACTATATGTAGTTTTATTCTTTAGAACCAAAAAAAATAAAAATACAACACGTTTTCAATGAAATTATATTAATGTTTTTATTAGTACCTAAAAAAAAATGATATTATTACTTATAGCTTGTAGTAATACATTTTTTCTTGACTATAAGTTTTTCAAATATATTTTCCAAATATCTTCTACTACTTTCTTAAGTCCATGTTTTATGTACTAGGGCATTATGTTATTCTAATAAACTAGTCTCTTTCAAACACAATTATAGCTGATTTTATTTCTTTCAATCTTTTGTTAAATTTAGTAAAATCTCGTAATAGATAACGAAAAAAATTATATTCAATGTAATTCTAGGATTTGAAAAAGGTAAAGATTGTTTCTAACAGACTCAACACACAAAAAAGGTGAAAAAGTGTGATTAAATTATGTCAAATGGATAAATAATCTTGAAATTCAAGAACAACCAAAATAAAGAATAAAAAAAAACTCTAAATATTGTATGGACTATATATTATGCTCCATATCTTTCTATGCAATTAATATTTACAGCCACAAAAGTGATTACAAATAAAAAAAAATTGAAATATATTGGAGGGGAGACCTAGTAAACGGGGAACAAAGCAATTGCATACCTAATTTTTAGAAAGCAATTAATACATCAATAATTGTCTATTATTGCAAGAAACAAAAGAGTGCTAAAAGATAAATAAAAAAGTGAATATAAGAAAATAAAGGGTACCAATTAATTCTTTTTTTGGTCAATAGTAAATGATTTATGAGACATGTATTAATTTATTATATATTTGAATTAAAAGCTACATACAAAATCTACAATTGATGGATGAAGCTTTAATTAAAAATAGACAAATCTCAACTATAATAACTTTTTTCAACCAACGACGAGTAAAGTTACAAGAGTACATATCCACTATATTCCGATTCACTAATACGAAAGATAGCGTTGGAATGAGGATCTATAATGTGATACTAAAGTATAATTGAGGGAGAAATAAGCTAACTATGGTCTATAGGTATAGAAAGTTGGAATTATTATGTAAAAAAAATTATTCTCTACGAAGTAACTATCTATTTTAGGTGATAACTATCATGTATGATTCGAATCGAGGATAATTTGAATTAGTTAAAATCTCAATACGAATATCGAATACTGAGTAAATAACGAGATGGACCACAAACCATAAGTAATTAGACGGCAATGGATGCAAAAATACAGATGGCAGACACCCTGGAAGCTTTAAAAGTTAATTGTTCTTAGTTGGACAACCATTCACAACACATAGCATTAAACATTATACATGGACTTGTCTGACTTTCTCTAGTTCTCACCATTTATTTATTTTTAATTTGGGGTTCGGTAATTGTATCGAAAACTGATTAAATTTGACTTTGCACATTGCCTAGCACATTTTTAATTAGGGTTATTCAAAATCGAACTGTAACTGATAAGCTAACTGCAAAATTGATTATTGGTATTGGATTATCGAATTAACGGTTGTTGAATGGATTAAAATTTTATGGTTGATGGTTTATCAGTGGGGGACGGATTAATTACTCAATTTCTTTATTGGGTGAACCGTTAACCCGTTAAGAATTATTGTAGTTATATTTTTACCTTTAAGTATATTTGTTAAGTAAATACGTATGTGCACATACCCTCAAAATTTAGACTTTCATATGTGTCTCATTGTGATTTATAATTATTAAATTACCAGCTTAAGTAGGGCTAGAAAAAAATATTTTGTTTGATGGGAGATCAATATATTGGGGAGTGAAAGTGAAAGAAGGGAGCATAAAATGGTGGAGCCAATACACCGTCGGATAACCGTCCATTAGTTCCTAATTCGATACTGAACCAACCAATAGCTTGTTGATTGGCTAGCGGATTAGTATATTTAAAATTCGATATCCGATAAATCAAACCGTTAAGCATAATTACCCATCTGATTCGTCCAATAAGCAACCCTATTTCTAATGCTAATGTTCTCAATATGATTTTTTTCCATTTAAAAAACTCAAATTAGAGACGTTTAATAAAAGATGGAGAAATCTCATCATTTTCTTTTGTATGCTTTCTCTTTTTTTTTGTTCTTACACTCGGTGTTCGGAGTTCGCATTGGAGCTTCGACTAAATTTGAATAGCACACTACAGACCAATAGGATTTTCTCCATACCCATAATATGAACTTGAGAGCTCTAATTAAGAATAAAATAATTTCACCACTACACCACAACTCAGGTTAATCACATGATTTTTCTCTACCATCATATGTATAGTTCTTTCTTGTTCAATCTTTTATTTAATGAATACATCTAACTCAGTATATTTGATCCACTAAATATATGTATAAACATCAAATCTAGAATCTATTCATTAAAGGTTAGTACATAAAATTCAAATTATGTATCTATCTTTAAGAGTTATCAGATACTTATTATACTGAAAAATAGCAAAAAAGCTAATAAAATAATCGAAATGGACACAAACTATACCGAACTTCACCTTTGTTAATTCCCAACTTCTTTTTTTTGTGATATGTTGGGCATAAGTCACCAAGATCTTTTTCAATACGTAACACTATTGTAGTTTCAATTTTCAACGTCTACTAGACATGACAAATTCTCAAAAAGACTTTGAAAACCGCCAATATGGTTTATTTGCACCATCAAGCTATATGATTGAAAACCTACTTATTATAAATAGTAATTGGCCGTCAAATATGGTTGTCCTCAAATTTACTCCGATTTAATCATAGATTTTGAAATTGAAACTTGAAATTTTGAATATTTGAAGTTGTGTTCGGATCGATATGCATTTTACTAGAAAAAATTTAAAGTTTTATGAGTGGCAGTGAAGTTTTCTCAAAAATGAGTGGTCTGAGCTAAGATTTTGGAAACTTGAAAATATTTGAAGATTTGATTTTTAAAATTTGATCAAATTTATGACCATAATGATACTTGAAGATAAATTTTTTTAAATCTGATTCAAAATCTATGGTCAAACGCTAGCTTACCTTACATACTTATAGTCTTCTATCTATATATATGCCCACTTACAATTTTGAAGATAAATTTTTTTAGATTTCTTAATTTGTCAAAATAAAGGATTTTTGTAAAATAGATATTAAATTAAATTTATAAAGAATTAGAAATACAATTGCCGTAAACTTACTGTAATTATTTTTAAGAAAATATATAACTTTGTTAAATTCAAAATTGAAATAATAGAAGTAAAGGTGACAGCCAAGACAAAAATATATTTCGAATTTAAAATTTATGAATTTCTAGGAAGACTTCAACTTATTATTAACTTTATCGTCATATTAACTACAACCCCGAATAGATAAATACGTACAAATAATGGTAATTGATGATACGATGGTCTAGGATAATTAATGGGTCCGTCTTTCTATCGTTCTTTATTGCAAAAGTTGCGGATATATACTATTCGATGGACTAGTTTACTAAATTGGTTGTAATATACCTAATATATACATAATTGTGCATATTATATTGTATTGTATACACAATAATGTATAAATAATCTATGTATATATACAACCTATACACTTTGGACATATTTGTAAACTAGCTGACCGAAGTGTTTAGTGTAGTAATTATTCCTTCATCTCATTTAACTACCAATCTTTTATTTGCGACAAAGTTCCAACCTATTACATTTGTTTAACTCATACATCACGTTGTTGGGTTGCCTCTCATCATCTCCGTCTAAAATTTATAAGTTATTACAAGCGATAAACGAAGATCTAATATTTTATCTAAAAAATTGGGCAACAGAGTAATATTAGACCTGAATCTAACAACGTTAAAGAAGAGTGACTTAAAAATGACTATATTTGCACAACTTTTCAAAATAAATACAAAATCTAAATAGTGACCTACAAAAAACATTTAGGTAAATCAGTATCGAATTCAAACAAATAACATAGACTTTTTAATAGCCCAAATTAAATAACCGGGTCGATGAATAATGGGCTCGTCCATCTATCTTTTTTCTTTATTTACGTACAAGTCTTTAATTTGCGGCAGAGTTCTAATCTGTTATTAGTTGTTTAATAGATACATCAAGTTGTTCGATTGAAGGTATGTGCATCTCTAATCTGAGATTATTAAACTTTATTATAATTTTATGTTGAAATTAATTACTATAATCACAGTTTAATGTTTTTTAAAACAAGAATTTAGATGTTTGTATGTGAGCAGTTGATTTAATAGATACTGAAAACGCCAAACCTAGTGTTGGAATGAGTAGTTAAGTGTATTTTGCCGTCTAAAGATTTTCCACGGCGGAATTAGAATTCTCGTTAAGTGGATTCAAAATATAAATATACGAAAGAAGCAAAGGAAATTTAACACCTATTATACATAGGAGAAAAATCAATATAACCCTTTCGATACCCTAGCTCCGTCCATGACCATTTTGTATGAGTGTTTTAATCTTAGTGCTTTTGATCGGCCACTAAATTTCAATGTGTTATATCTGTTGGATATATTACAATTGAACAGATACCTCTATTCATGAAAGAACATGACTATTATGAAAAATCATCTCTTAATTAGTTTAAATATAAATATTAGGACTCTCTAAAAGCAGCTTAAGAAAAACTATGGCTTTGTTGTATCTTGAAGTGAATTGCTTATATTTTCTCCAATATGTATACGGGCAATATCTTTAAACAAATGATTCTTCACGCCTCAAAGTTATCAATATCTAGAACTTCACTTGTGGAATATCTATCTATCTATATATATATAGATAGATGTATTCAAGTGGTAAGGACGCGACGTGAGATGTATGGTTTAAGCTCAAAATTAGGTATTTGAGTTGGAGAAGGGTAGAGAAAGCGGACCAACACTGCCTCGAAATTTCCAACCTGGCATAATTCCAGTGGATTTCTCAGTTATCAACAATGTTGTCTAAGACGAACTTAAGTCTTGAAGCGATACATAAATCATGTAGAACACTTTGTCCTTGCTTAGTGGACGCTTCAGGGTCATCATCAATGCTCTAATACATACTTTTCCGTGCAAATGAGCGTAAAACAAGCCAACATCCCCTGAGTTTAGAATATTGGCTGATTAGCTAGTCTGATTAGAAATTTAGAGGTAATTGGTGTTCAGTTTTTGTATAATAAAACTTTATACATACATTGCAGGAAATGGATTACTTGAAAGAGGAAGAACAAAGTTGTGTCATCAATCCAGCACCTCGACGTTTTGCTTCAATGAATCAGTTCTATGGATTAACCAGCTGGGGACAACAGGTAAGACTGATATGTTATAAGCCTCCTACAGACACCAACAATGCGAATTCTGCTTCAAGTTTCGTGCAAGGAGATGAAAGTCCAAAATCGTCTATAGAGTTTGAGGAAATAGGTAGCGAAGAATCAGTAACTAGTAATCAGTTAGTTGATGATGCTACAGAAGAAGAGATTGATATGAACCAGAAGAGAAAAAGATATACTAGTACTAGTACTAGAAAGAAGACAAAAGGTGAAAACAACTAGCTAGGTTCGCGTTGTGTCAAAGATAGTATAGTAAAATATCGATCTCATGAGGATTTGGTTTTTCTTGTTACTATTTGTTAGTAACTTCTTTTTTTATGTTATGTTGATTTGCAGTTTTTCTGAATGCAGGATTCTGACTAAATGATAGTATAAAAATTAGAGAGTTATTGTAGAATCAAAATTTTAAGAATGATGGAGAAAAGAAAATAATAACTAGTGAGACACCTTTTACATGCCTTACTTAAAAGGATGATAATCATCCTGGGATGTGGTCGGTTAAATAGGATCCCTCCATTTTTAATCAAAAATCTCAAGTTTGAGTTTTGAGGATGGAGAAGTTTCTGTTAGGGGACGTTTTCCCCTTTAATGGGATCTACGTGGCATAAATCAATATAGCAAGTTCACATAAGTGTAAATCTAGATGGTTTAGTGTTTCTAGTGTGTTTGGCAAGCTTCTGAAAAGTCAAAAGTGCTCGTTTATTTTAGAAAATTGAGGTATCTGAGGGGAAATATCTTTTAGTACTTCTAGCATGTTTGGCAAGCTTATGGTGCTCATTAATTGAGGTGTTTGACCAAGCTTTTGAGTGGGAAAACCACAATGAGTTATCTTCACCCAGTCACATAAGTCACAAGTCTACCAATTAATGGTGAGGTAAAATAACATGAAAATAAATACTTAGTAGCAAATTAAAGTTTGATATTCCACTCTCTTCATATACATACAATTTGTGCATTTGAACTAAAGAAAGTATATACAGATCAATTTATAATGATGAACAACAAGAATCAAGAGATTGAAAATAAGATGGTCCATCACTCGCAAACTCTTCAGGCTAATCTGCTCGTACTCTTCAAACATGTCTGACTCATAGTGATCACATTTATCAAAGAATGACTTTGGTTATCAAATGATTGTTAAACCGGGAGCAAGCTCGTACTCTTCAAACATGTGTGACTCACAATGATCATTTATCAAAAGAATGACTCTGGTTATCAAATGATTGCACAACCAGAAGCAATTTATACGTGTCGTATCCTCCAGAAGTAGTAGTGCATTTTTGAAGAATCCGATACACAACTTAGAATCCCCTTACTGAACTCTGCCAAACTTCAACAAATTGCTGATCTTTCCTTGTAACAAACATCTGGTTACCTCCAAAGCTGAAATGTGTTATCTTATTTCCACAACTATCTTTCGCTCTTCCCATTGAGTTCTTCCTAAAGACTCTATCTTTAATCGAAGAACCAATCAAAACCTCGGACCACAATTCGAGATTTCCACCTTTACTACAAAAAACTTGATTCCCATGACTCTCAATTTTACTCCCAAACCCTTCTTTCTTACCATTTGTTACTTTCCTTTGATCACCAAGACAAGTCCAAGTGTTTTCCTTTCCAATGTTCCTCAAATCCGATATGAAAACTTCGCCTGAATGCACACCGACTTTCAGAATAGCTGAAAGATCATCCGAAACTGTGCAATCAGCGAAGCAATCAACATTTTCCTTGATCTCCCACACCGCGTTCCCTGACCTCAAGTCCCAAAACCTAATGTTCCCTCTAACACCAGAAGGTCCACTATGTGAACCAGCAGCCATCAACAAGTTATGACTAGAAATCCAACTAAGTTTAGTAGCTGGAATAGCGGAATCTAATTCAGCACCAAAGATTTCATAATGACCTATCTCGGAAACAGGCCTAAAACCATTATCACTCAAATCATATATCATAATGCAGTTAGAGTTTCTCCTAGATGATTCGAAACTCGTAAACAAAAACTCTTTTGAAGCACCTATACCTTGTACTGTTGAACCAGACTTAGTAACATTTTCCCAATTCAAAGTTTCTTTAACAAAACCTTTACTAACATCAATAATTTGTAAACCTGAAAAGTCAGTAGCACCAGCAGCAACAACATTTGGTGATAAAGATAACATAGAGTCAATACCAGCAAATTGTGTTAAAATGGTTGATTTTCTCTTTAATGACCAATCAAATGAAGTGATTTTACAACCATGAGCTACCTGAACTGACCCTAATTGAGTTGTTGAGATAGCAGTAGGTGAATCCCTACCACTTAAAGGCAAAATCAAAGATTTTTCAAGATCAAAAGGTTCAAACTGAGAAGGGTTAGAATGGGAATTCAATAAAAGATGTTCAACACCATAAAACTGAGATTCAAAAACCAAATCTTGAATATCAAAGGTTTTGGCTTTTGAAGGGAGATTTCCCGTTCTTAAAAGGGAAAGCAAGATTGAAAACATTTCTGGATCTCTATCAATGAAAGGAATAGAACCATCAAGATTTGAAATTTCAGAAAGAATTGATTTTGAACCTGATTGCTTTAGGGTTTGTTTGGTTGTTTGAAAAAGATGACCACCTACATCAATGGTGACAATATTTGAAGATGAATCAATGGAGTTTCTTGAAAAAACAGATGAAAGAGGATGAGATCCAACAAAAGGTGGCATCTTTAATTGGGAATTCTTGAAATTCAATGTAAAGACTCAATTTTTATATTTTTTTTCTTTGGAATTTTTTCAAGAATGGTATTTCAAAGCTTTGGGAATTCTTGAAATACAATGTAAAGACTCTTTTTTTTTGGAGATTTTGTGATTTGGGTAATTCAAGAATGGTGCTTTTCAAGCTTTGGGAATGAGTTCTTGAAATTTCAATGTAAAAGACTCATTTAAAAAAAAAAAAAAATCTTTGGAATTTTTTTTGTGATTTTGGGTAAATTCAAGAATGGGGTTCAATATATATATATAGAGGGAAAGACTTGATTTTTCTTTTTCAAGAAAAATGAAAGTTGGGATCTTTGAATTCAAAAGTAACTAGTATTAATTATTATTGGAAGTTTCGTGGTTGGATGAATAATTAATTTGTTCAGAAAAATATGGGGAAATTGAAATATTTAAAAATTATGGAATTGCTAAAAGAGGAGCTCTAGAAAGTCAGAGAAACTGAAATTGGTCAAAAATGGCTTTTTTGCTTCTAGAATTTTTTTAGTTGTTTGACTTTTTGTTGCACGAGGGTTAATATAGCAATCCAACATACACCAAATTTTCCTTTATTTTATTTAAAGATATTTGTTTTAGAGTGGGGAAATGAAATAAAAAGGAATAACGAAAAGAGGGTTGTTTAATAATATTTGGAATATTTGAGTTTATGTTGAATTGACATAATACTATTATTTTATAATATAATAGTTGATGAAGGTATATTAATTTAATATTCACATAAAAAAATTAAGTTGTTTGATTGACGCAATGGGATGAAGAGAGAATATATGGAAATTGGAATGTCTCTTCAAACACCAATCTAGAAAGCCTTAAACTAAATGTATACAATAAAAACAAAAACATGAAAAATGTGCATACTAATATTGTGGTCGTTAATTCTACGAAAGAATAGCTGTATTGTAGCAAGAGTATCCCACAAGGGAGATCATAGATCAAATCCTGTAGAGGGGTGCTACGAGATGTCAATCTCTTTCTCGATCGAGCTCATAACAGAGGCTTATATAATGCGGTAAACATCTCAGATCTATGTAATTTGTAAGCTATCCTAGCAATTGCAAGTGTCCATGGAAATTATTAAAACCAAATACAATGTCAACCCTAAAATGAAACTTCAATTTAATGCTAAATCTTTGAGATTAGGTAGGTACTCCACCCCTATAATTCAGCCAACACATTTTAATTACTCTTAATTGAAAGTTATACAACTAATATTTATCTTGGGGGACCAAACAATATTGGCGGCGTCCACTCTACTTGGCCTCCAAAATTCAATGCACTAATTATCTATCACTAGATGATATTGGCAGCTACATATCCTACTCACCCTTCTTCCTTGTAATTTCTCAAATTTGTTTTCATATAAAGTTTTTATAGAATAGAGAACAACTAACAACTAGTACGCATCAATCCCAAACAAATATCACGTTTTGTGTCGTAGATGATCTTGAACAATTCTTATCTCATGATCCAGCTCCAAGGTTCATTCAACTCGTCTCAAGGTAGGATCAACCATGAATTCTCACATTCAATGTCGCTCTGTTCAAACTCGTCTCAGTTCAATATTATAAAATCAAACAAAATGAACATTATCATCATTATCTTCTACACTGGTTTTAACAAATTATTTATGTTATTATATTATACATAGAAGAGCTAGAAGGCAAAAACGTAGACTATTAGTTAAATGTGAAAACTCTCACTGAGGGGAGAGCAAAACTAGTTTTATCAAATGGTAATTTCTAAAATACATCCCTATCTATCTTATCCTAGGTTCAGGAAGTGCCCCAAAAAACCAGCCTTCGTTCGTATCAGTTTCTATTATCAGTCCTGCTGCACATCATTCCCTTCAACACCCTCGTCGTCCTTGTACATTTTGATATCAAGAGTTTCCGGTATTTGCTGCTGGTTGTATTGAAATTTAAGGCAGCTGAACAGCAGCTTATTAGTATGGTGTGGATTTACTAAAGGGATGCAAACCTGTTAGCTGACACTGGGCTGCATCATAGGGAAGATCCAGTTATTACAGGGGTCCTTTCCAAGAACCTTCTCGTTGGCCCACCAGTCAGAGCCAATAGTAGCTTTATCAGGATATCCTCCGTCTACATTGTCAAAGTTAAATTCCTTCGAGGATCCAAGAGTGATGGATCTGTGTTTCTGCTGCCTCTGTCCATCCTCTCCGTCAGTAGATGATCCCTCGTGCATTTCTCTGGAAGGCTCATGTCCACCGTGATCGTGTCCATTTGACATTTCAGCCAGGTTTTCCTGTCGTTTAGTGCTACGCTCAGTATCCTGGAGAGACACTGATCCAGTTCTCATCATCATAGTTGGCTTCTTTTCCACACACCTCACAACGTCTTCTGCAGTTATCTCGAAAGAAACTCTATGATCAACCACTGTTAGATCATTTTTCCAACCGTTAAAGGGCTTTGGGAGACGATGAACACCAGTGTTCTGATAATTGAGAAGGAAACTATCGTGATATTTGGGGTTTACTGCCTCAGGGGTCAAAGTCCCAGATCCTTGCCGAGATCCCCACTCGTGAGGAGCTATTTTCTCCAGGTTCAGGAACTGAGGGCGTCCAGGAGTATACTCACGGTCAAGAAAAGGAGATGAAGTTCCAGATACAGAGATGGCTGACCCAGGCGAGATCAAATTACTGACTGGACTCCCTGGTTGAAGTTGGTATGATTGAAATTCATACTGGGCAAAAGGATATCTGTGACCAGCAGCAACATTTTGGTAGTTGGGGTCAAGAAGCTTAGCAAATGGTACCTCAGGTGATGAGGGTGTAGTCAGGTGGACTGACTCAGGAGGAGGGGTAAATGGAGCAGTAGATGGTTCAGTAGTGAATGTAGAGAATACAGGTGGGGAGACCAGTTGAGTTTCATGAGCGTAGGGCCCAATAGCAAAAATTGAGGCAGGTCCACTGGGAGAATATGTAGACATAGAAAGGCATTTTGAGCCAACTGGTGAATGGGTTGCTGAAGGAGGTTCTGATGGCAAGAAAGATACAGGAGATGATGGGGGTGCTATGAAGGGAAGCATTATAGAAGGAGCTTGACTTGAAGTATTAGAAGGTCTATCTGCACCAGAGGCTGTTGTTTCTGGAATAAAAACTGCATGTCCAATTCGTTTTGTCTGTTTCTGAGAGCCAAAACACCAATACATGCTCCAGCAGCTTCCCCATCTTCGTTTCTGTTAAACCAATTTAAAGTGCAAGAGATGATGAGAGCTTCTCATAAAATGAACAACAAAATCCCAGTTAAGTTCAAAGCATCATCAAGATGCTAATGCACAAAGCAATTGTTTCTTCAGAATAAGACCCGACAGCAGAGAGGACAGGAAATTAGAGAAAATAAAACAATCTTGTTTCTAAATTGCCTTAGAACAAGAATGCGTGCAATTTAATTGTTTCTTATAATCGAGCAGTCAAGGAAATAAAAGCAAAGAATACACACAAGCAACCTCGGAGATGTTAGTCCATATAATTGAACAGTGAAAGAGAATTGGAGGACAGATGATCTAGTCCAGAGTAATGTTCAGAGAGCTGAGGGAAATTATTTTTAACCTTGTTCAGGAATAAAAACACCTGCATTTGCAAATGTCACAGGAGCGTCAATCAAAATGAAGGGGATGCAGGAAACCTTCCCTGGTGGCCTTCTACCTTGCATCCTTAAGGTAAAAGATTCAATTCTCACCCACCTCCTCCCAATACTTTTCCCCTTCCCCCTATGCAATATATTAAGAAAAAGAAGAGTGGTGGTGGTTGTGTGGGGGGGGGGGGGGGCCACACTGGTAAAAGTATCATGCACATTCTGATAAGATCAATCATAAACATTTGTTTCAAACAGAGGCCACTCACGGAAATGCCTCGCGTGCTTTGGCCTCTTCACTTGGCCTAGGAGGTATTATTAAATCGCTCCTTGACTTCAACTGAAACAGCAAACCGGCTTTCACTTTCAACCTCATTTAGGGAAGATCTAGGGTTTATCTATTGAACTAATGGGAAGAGTTTGGATATCACAAAAAAAACACATTTAGCCTTTTGGAACATATTTATATGTGTGAATGAAGCAATGAATTGTATCATAGGACACTCAATAGTACGGATCCAAGACCAAAAGCAGTGGGCACTCTGAACTGATGGCTAAAATTCAGTATCCTTTTTGATAGATAAAATAATTTTTTACTTTAACAATAGTACCAAGAAGGTACTCATTATGTACAATGAGTCTGGATTTCACTTCTTCCAGTTTAGAGAGTCCAAAAGTTCCAGAATGTTTTCTAATCCATTTACAAATTACAACACTCTTTCTGCATCAAAAGCATAAATAACATAGTCATCTACAATTTACATGAGAAATGTTTTCTTTTTTCCTTCAAAGATAAAAATTAATGTTCGTTATATTAGATGGTAAGATGAGTTGAGCAAATTCATTATTTTGGAATAGAATGATGTCTGCATCTGTTGAATCTGGAACTTCTGAAATCTTATTATGCTAACTTGAAAACGACAAATAACTCAACCGGTCAACCCTCTGAAACGCATAACAGAGTATTGCATTACTGCATCCATTTAAGAAAGAAAGAATAACTTCTAACAACGCTTTTGGCCAGATAGCATTTGGGAAAAACATTCAGAAAATCACTCCAGTTAGACATGGCTGCAGATGCTTAGATAAGAAGGAAAGTGGCACCACCTCAAAAGTGACATATTTTCTAGATTTTGGATCGATTCAGAAAAGAAAGAAAGCAAATGATTTATGTATTACATCACTGTCTTTACTAGAACTCTTGTTTCTCACACCAGCGAGTAGCCTTTACCGGTTCATCGGAAGAGGTTAAAAACATCCATTGCTTTATCTCCTTGTCCTTTTCTTCCTCACTTCAAACATAATTCAAGCATTTACAACCATATCTGAGTCCCTACTTTCTCACTCACTTGGTCAAACAAGTCATATGTACACGCGTTGACAGCATACGTATCAGAAGCAGTGAAGCATATTATCCAACTTCCTGGTAATTACCTGACTTACCATCACACTGCTTTCCAACAGGGCACAAAATTACTAACGCTAACTTTCTCCATGATAACACTAACTTTCTCAAAAAGTTCTACTATTTGCTATACAGGATGAAAAAGTGCAGATTTATACCAAATCCAGACAGCGGAGACAGCATCTATAACAATTACAATCTCACACCAGGATGATACCAAGCAATTTCCAATCCAAAAATGAAATATGCAACATCACTCTTCGTTAAACGTAGCACACATCTCTGCTCTTAATGCAAGGAACAAAAACTATACACAAAATTCCGTGATCTATGAATCTCACTTGCAATTCTAGCTAAAAGCTTCAATTAAGTCAACTCTGAGCTCAAAAATACTAATCACGATCTACAAATTCCACAAAAGGAAGAAAAAAAAACTGTAACCAGATTCAAATCAAAATGAATCACCAAAACGATCTACATATTCCACAAAGAAGACAAAAAACTATAACCAGATTCAAATCAAAGTTAAACTCCAAAACTATAACCTAATTCAGATCAAAGTAAAACACAAAATAATTCTCAAATTCCTAAAAAAATGTAACTAGATTCAAATCGAAATATACCACAAAACGATCTATATATTCCAAAAAAACAAAAGTTTTAACCAAAATCAAATCGAAATGAATTTTACCTGAATCGAGGCTTGAGGAACACGATTTTCAACCAAAGCGATTGCAGTAGCAGCAGCGTTTATAGTCTCCAAAGTGCTATCAACTCCTCTCTGCTCTCCGTTCACTCTATTCATCTTCTCCTTGCTTTTACACAACGAATCACCTCAAAATTTCTAAACTCCGACGACTCCTCCTCAGCTCTATAGCATCGCCGGAACTCACTTTTCCGATCGAAAATCACAAACTTTTTCCGGTAACCGAACAAATTTACAGAAGAAGAAATCAATAACTATAATATTTGGTTCTGTAAATACATACTATATATAAATAGATTTATTTTTATATATATTATGAATTTATATGGTGGCTTTGGAGGTCAAACACGGCAATGACTTATAATAGGGTTATTATTATTGGTAAAAGGTAATTAAAAGGTACTTTATTAAAGGTTAAATTTTAATTAATCATTTTTAAGGATTGTGAATTACCATAATGGGCTTCTTCTTATGGGAATTGAATAAGGGCATGATGAATTGGGTGGTGTTTCACCTGAATTTTGCTAGCCACATTTAATGTAATTTAAATAATTGTTTTTTTTATATTAAAAAAAAGTTCCAATTTTATTTAAGATTTTGGTTTTCATTCTTAATTATAGGAGTAATTATTAGTTGTTGTATATGGTTGATTCATTTAATAATGATATAGTTGAAAGAGATAATATATTTTTAGTTTAGTTCGAGAACCATTCTAATTACATTTCTTTTGAGTCGAGGTTATATCGAAAACAATTTTTTTATTCTTCTTCTGACACTATTTAGGCCAGCAGCTTTGCTCAGTATTTTCTGCCGACTGTTAGCCTGTTTTGTTATTTTGTTAGGTTTAATATAACAAAAATAGTGATATTTTATAATTGTCGAGTTATCTTGTTAAATTGATTAAATTACCGTAAATTCTAAATTTTAGATTTGCGAGTGAATTTAGAGTTATATGTATATTTAATATCTTCGGTGCCGCGTATAAATTAAAATGAAGTTATTTTAATTATAATTACACTATGTCTTGAATTGATCATAGAAGGAAGTAAGCTATTCATAACGTTTGATCGTATAAATTATTTACATCAAATTATATTAACTTTATATTAATTGAGTAATACATTAAAATGACAGAATATATCATGTGCTAGTTATGATTTGATGCAAACACCAATATAAGTCTTTTCTTTAACCCTTCCATGCTTCATTTTTTTTTAGAAAGAAAAATTAGTAATATATTTCAAAATTTGAATATTTTCTATATCTTTTAATTTAAAATGGATGAAATGCATGATAAAAATACGTTCCACCTTATAGTTGAATTATACAACCCATCACAATTTTGACATGAACTTATTAAATAATGACTCAATCTCATGGGATTCATATGACATTAATAGCAAAAAATGCACTTCAATATAGAAAAAATATTAAACAGCAAAATATAAGTAGAAAATAAAATCTTTGATGGTGACAATTCAAGAATTAAAAGAGGTTCTATATTAAAACAAACGAATTTAATCATTGTTGGTATCAATGTGCTACTAAAAATTAAAATATGCTATCCTTAACTTAAAATATACTCTCTTCACTTTTTTTATTGGTCCTTTACATTAATAATAATAATAACATTTTTACTTATTCATTTTAATGAATCAAAAAACTATCATTAAATAATTACATAAAATACTAGCTAGTGATCAAATTTAAATTTTCAAAGCATAATTTATAAAAATAAACTCTTAATAAATGGGAGAGTTTCTCCTCCTCGTATTCTCCTTATTTATAGTAATCGCGCAGCTTCGTATCATTCAATGTACGTGTTTATTTGTTGTTTTATTTGCTCTTTATCTTGTTATCGTGTTGTTATTGTTTTCCCCCACAAACCTACATCAAAAGTGTTTCTCTTAAATTGAACAGAGTTTATTTGAAACAATATCTTTATAGTATGAAAATAAGAATTTAATTTACGTACATTCTATTTTTTAAA
This sequence comes from Solanum etuberosum, assembly GCA_029582245.1. Taxonomy (NCBI): domain Eukaryota; kingdom Viridiplantae; phylum Streptophyta; class Magnoliopsida; order Solanales; family Solanaceae; genus Solanum; species Solanum etuberosum. Next base: position 58,201 of record JAJONR010003354.1, on the reverse strand, counting down.
ATCTCGATTTAATTATTATTGTTGTTATATATAATGGACCATATTATTGAGGGTAACTTGGTCTTTATGTGGACCACAAGTTATTGACTAAATATAATAAAGTAGTCTATAGTATTAAAATTTATTATAAGTAGTTTAATTTACCGATGAATACTTTTTGTTAGGGGCAATGAGTGCGCACGTGTGCACATCTATTTACTCGATGGCTTTTTAATTAATTTATCATGCGCACCCTTCCTAGTTCCTTCCGCGTAGGTTAGGACCCACCTTGAAAATTCCTCTCTCTTTTACTCTTTGAACTAACGTGCACGCTTGGCTCATCGTTTTCTGCATATTTTTTTAACAATAAAGTCGCTATTATTATTTCCTTCTTTTACTAACTACTCTTTCTTTATTTATTTATCATAGACGTTAACGAAAGTTACTTAGCTTGTGATTGAATAAGCGATATCCACTAACTCGAGTAATTTAAATTCATATTTTATTGATTTAAATTTTATATTTTCAAGATGTGAATATAAAAATACGAAAAACTTTGAATAGAATAAAAGAATCTCATCCATCTGATCACGTACTCCAGATGTTTGTTGTCATACAGACTTGAAATTCAATAATTAACGTTATAAAACATAACGATGCAACACAATGAAGATTTTATCATTTAAAATTGACACTTGTTACGAAAAAATAAAAAATAAAGGAATATTGAAATTAATACAAGTAAATTCGAAGGGAGGTCTCTTTATAATATTAATAATAATAATAATATTGAGTGCAATTTTACGAAAGAGATTTGTAAAAGTTATATATTGACGAAGTTTCTTTTTGGTTTTTCATCTGGTGTTCGGTATTTATATTGAAGCCCTAAATTCAAATTCGCACGGGAAAGTTCTACGTAGAGGAGTAAAGCGTTCCTTAACAAAAGCGACTATGTACCCAGAAGAACTCGAACTCAAGACCTCTAATTAAAAATAAAGAAGTACTTATCATTCTAACACAGCCATCGTCGGTAGGATTGACAAAGTTAAAAGACACTTGGGGGTTAATAAAGAACCTTTTTTCAAAACTATAGTTTCACCTTTTCAATCAGATCTTTTCACTGTGATTTTACACATGGACTTCTAAAGATTTATAGCTACTTTTCAAGATCATTACAACTTTTTTCTAGGAAAAGCTTCTAGGGGTCATCAATAGAGATGTGCTTTAAAGAAGAAGAAAAAACTTTCTTATGTTTGTTTGGAAAATAAATGTTTTCTGATGTATAACACTAGTTGTACTTTGATAAAACAATTTTACATAATAATAATAAACAAATTTACACACACACATATATATATATATATATATATATATATATATATATAGTTATAAAGAAAATGATTTTGACATATATGTGAGATTACGAGCGAAGTTATTTTTCTCTTCTTGATGAAAACACTAAAAAATAACTTTCTTCGAAGATAATATTTTCGTGTAAAAGTTTATCGTACCAAACGCACTATAAATATGAAAAGCTAGCTTTATTCTTTAATACACTACAACTGAAGAGCGAATTGTAATTACTGTCGAAATCTAAATATGATGACCATCATTTTTAATAAATAGCAGATCGTTTATTAGAAGCTTCGAATTTAAGCATGAAATATGAAATTTTTTTACTCCTTAAATTGGTACTTTTTGGTGCGGACCAAAAATATGTATGAACATTGAATAGAAATTAACAAAAGAAAATGAGCAAATCACGAATTATTGTCCAAACCTAGATATGACTATCATTCGAATATTATTTTAAAAGTATCTTTAACTTCCAGATTTGCCCTCATCATAGAAAATAAAATATTACTATTATTTCGTCCTATTATATAGAAAGAGACAATAAAATTATATGACATCTTTTAATTAAGTCGATATCATCCTATCATATTATAAACTTCTATCTCATTCACAAAATGAAATATATATTATTCATTAAAATAGTAAATTCTTTTATTGTTCTTATTTTTCCTTTTGTCCTCTTCTTTACGAGGCCAAAAGGAGGACCACTATTGGAAGTGTGATTAAATAATTTGGAATTTTTTTGTTTTTAATCAGAGATCTTAATTTTAAATTTAAACGATAAGCAAATTAAATATGAATATGAATTAATCGATTCTAACATATTTCAAAATGATTTATTTTATTTTGTTTTATTTTTAAAAGGAGGAATATGTCACAATTTAAAGTTTTGCTTCTTTTTTTCCTCATATATATATTTTTTAAATTAATTTTTCTTCTAATAAGCCAAGTGTCAGAAGCTAGATTTTTTAAAACATTATTATTTACAAAACAATTAATTAACAAAGAGATATTATAGAAAGTTGGTGGGGGAGGATGAGTATGTAGACCTAAATTTAGGCAATTGATTATGACTTTACCCATTTTTTATTCATGCAGACTCAGTAAACCATTTAAAGTGAAATTTAAATTTTATGGATCGAAATGTTAATTTTCGTCGTTTTTTTGTTTTAATTTATGTAATATTTTATTTATTTTAAAAAATTGCTATATTTTTATATTTAAAAGTAATGTAATTTTTTTATTTTTTAATAATGAATTTAAAGCAAAATTAATCGATACTCATGCTAATAAAATATATATATCCAATAAATAATTGATATGCGAATAAGTTAGTTTATAGACCATGACTCAAAATTAAGAACTTCACAAGAAGTAACAAATATATTCTTGAAAACCAATTTCTAAAAAGGTCATATAAATTAAACACACAATTGTTAATTCCCATAATTTTAATATTCCAAGATATTATTAAATTGACAAAAATATATGGCAACTGTTTAGGATCCTAGAGAATTTGTTTCCTAGGATGCCCACTATTTGCAGTTTGCTGTCATTTTGGTGTACTTTTTTTTAATCTCGTAAATTGGTATCTCATATTTGTATTGAAATTTGATTGTGTTCGTATTGTTCATTGCAAGGCCTATTTTAGAGATTATTTTTATATTCAGGACTTAAATTTGAAATTTCTTATTGAAAATGAAGAGATCGTAATCATCCTACCACAACTCATATCAATGTTATTTTAGTAAACTTATACGATAATAATTGAACTTTCTTGTCAAGGAGGAAATTTCTTGTATCATTCTGCAATTACTAGAAGTCACTTTCTTTCTATTTTCTTTATTGACAATTATGACTTCTTCTTAACTTTAAATAGGCAAATCGAGATGTCAATTCCTCCTAGCCTGCATGGTTCAATATTCGATTCGATATTTTAAAGTTCGATTCAAGTAATTTGATAATGAGTAAATTAAATTTTAATTTTAATACGATAAATCTTAGTTTGATTTGATAATTTAAATTTCGGTGATTTATGCTCATTCTATTCCTAATTCTACCCATAAAAGTATAATCATGTCTAATTTTATCGTATATGATTTTAATTAAAACTTATAGTTCATTTATCTTAAGTCTCAACCGGAGGAAATGTTAAATTGAAATATTGAATGTTGATTTAATTAACTCAATCATAGTCAGTGTTTATATTTTTCAATTTAATCATCTCAAGTGCACTATCCCAGAATTGAACCCGGATATCTATTGTGGCAAAGTACTATTCTACCACTAGACAATGGGTGCTTCTTGTTATAATATTGACCTTGTATTTCACATATAAATGGAAGTGCGACTACTATCAAGTTTCTCAATCTATATAAAAAATCGATTGAATACATTATTTACTTTTTAAATATTATATATTTACTAGTTATTTTTGTGATTTTAAAAATAATAATAGTTTATTTTTTTCAAAAAATAAGATATACGATTCACAAATAGCTAGGAAAGTAAAGCTCGATGGACTGATGACAATTGGAATTTGTTTTTAATTTTTTTGAAATTGTAGTAAAATAGTTGCATATTTTATAGCAAATAACCTCACCCAAAATTGTAATTTTAATCAAACGGAAAATTTATGTGTACATTTTGTTATTAAGTAAAAGAAAGATTTATTTTTCGAGAAAGTTTATCCTGAAATTATCAAAAACTATTTATTCATACGTTTTATAATCTTTTAACTCCTTTTTACTACTATATTGGTTTTACTTCACTTTTAACTTTTAAGTCATATCACTTGCCTCTTTCGTTCGGATTTACTTATCAAATTTTAATTTGACACATCTATTAAGAAAATGATAATTAATATAGTAAGTTTACTATTTTATCTTTATTATTTGATAGTGTCTCAAATTTATTTACTCACTAAATTTTTTTAATAAATTAACTCAATGTAAATAAATTGAATGTATAATAAGGAATTAATTTTTTCTTTGTCCTTTCTTGATATGACAAAAATGACAAGTAAAAATAGAATCAAATAAGAAAATATTTTATGTATAGTCAAGATTATTTTTTGGATTTTACTTGGAAATGAGCAGTCAACATTTATATTAAATTACATTAAATTCCTCACCTAATTTCTATACAAACACCTTCATATATAACATTAGCAAAGGTGAGATGTGCTTATGTACTTCAACTTTTTTACATCTAATTAATCAGGTTAGTACTTTGTTTAGTGCTCTCATTTGATGTTAATTAATTTGGTTAATTAAACATTAATCTTGTGTATATCAACACATTCATACTTACAAATAAGTTTTATTAAATTTAGGTAACGTTGATGCATCAAAGAATTTTTGGAGGATTTTTGTTGGCGCTATATTTTCTTCTGAATTACAATGGGGTTCAAGGAGAAATAAAGTCGTCTAAATTAGAAGACTTAGAGATAGAGAGGCAATTCAAACTTTTGAACAAACTCCCCATCAAAACAATTAAGGTATATCTTTGAAAAAAAATTGTGCATATAATTTTGTAGAATAATTTTGATTTATGTTTAGTGTTTGGTTCACAGACTATATATGGAGATATATATGATTGTGTGGATTTTTATAAACAACCTGCATTCGATCATCCATTACTGAAGAATCATAATTTTCATCCCAAGGTATGTCTCTTGAATGCCCATTTTATGTCCAGCCTATATTGTGAATTGCAATAATTATTTAAGTTTTTTATTGTACAGATGAAATTTATTTTAGCAGGAACAAAGCAAAATGTTGTTAACTCGTCAACTAGTTCATCGTCAAGGATGAGGTTAAAAGATAACGGTTGTCCCCCGGGAACAGTTCCAATAAAAAGAATTACAAAAGATGACCTTATCAGACAAAGAAATATGCCACCCCCTGAAGATGTTACATTTAATGCTCAATTGACTGCGGTAAGATATTTTTACACCAATTTAATGTTTTTGACTAGAACAATTACACTTATATAAATAGAATTCATAATTTCATTTATAGAATATAACAATCTAAAAACACAAAAATTACAATTTCTTTTTTTTGAAGAGATTGCATATAAAGATCAAACATGTTTAGTTTTTCATCATTTCAAAAATCTCATATATATTTTGTTGCCTCTTTACAGGATAACAACAATAGTGAGCTAAAAGGAACGAACATAGCTTCACAAGGATACAAGGTACATGAATATGAATATTCACTTTCTCATTTTCAAGTTCAATTTTTATTTTTTTCCACTTTTAACAATAAAATATTTCTAATGTGTTGACAAAAAATCATTTACTACGTACAGGTCGCAATAGTTCGAACTGAAAATAATCCAGATAATGAGTTTGCGGGAGCCGGAATGATAGCTAGTATATGGAATCCTCATGTTTATGGTCGACAACATAGTGCGTGTCGATTGAAAATTCAAAAAGGATCAGATATTATACAAGTTGGTTGGAGAGTAAGTCTAAAGTCTTTAATAAATCAATTAATTATTTTATTCTAATTGTGATATCTTCAAGTGTGTTAGAATAACTATCAACTCAATCATCATAAAATATATATTTCGAATTCTAGGTGGACCCAACACTCTATGGGGATACCAAAACTAGGCGCTTTATACATTTTCAAGTAAGTTTTCTTATAATTTACTTCAATGATTTATATGTCAATTTTTTTTGTTTATTTATGTGAATTTACATATTTAACTTATATATGATATATTTATGTATGTTTTGTAGGCCGGTAATAAGCAGTGTTTCAATACATTATGTCCTGGTTTTGTTGTAGTGAACACTGAAATATATATTGATAAGGTATATGGGCGTGTGACACGTCGTGGAGCTATAGTTTCATGGGAAGACACAATGTTCATCAGTCGGGTATATTCTATGTTTCTTTTCTAGTGCTTCTTTCAACAATATTCAAGAATTAGTATTTGATATTAACAAAGACATTTCTTTTTATATAAGGATCACGTCAATGGAAACTGGTGGCTTCTTCTTAAAAAAGAACGCATACAAATTGGTTTCTGGCCTCAATGGATCTTCACTGACTTGGCTAACTTTGCTTCGAATGTTGAATGGGGAGGAGTTGTATATAGCCCTCCGGGTGTACCTGAACCTCCAATGGGCTCCAGCTATTTTCCTATTAAAAACAATTATTATGATGCTTACTGTAGAGGACTTCAACTTTTAAATGTTCAAGGTGAAACTATAGACGTAGATAGAACAACTATACATGTCGACAATGTTAATCTGTACAAGGTTATTGACATACCGCATGCCAGACCTGGAACGTTTCAACATTTTGTATACTATGGGGGACCTGGTGAGCTTACATAAATTCAACTCTTGTAAATTACCACCATCATGGTATTCAATGAAATATATAAACTAAGCCTCTTATACAAGTTATACAAACTTAAAATACATCCACATATTTACTTTCATTTTCCAATTATTTTGTTTGTAAAAAAAAAAAAAAACGTTGTATTGTCTAACTGATTACAAAAACAATTCTCCCTCTAATTTTGAACAAGTGACTTTGAATAGATATTTAACCGATCTTACGATGCTGAGAATTAAAGGCGTAGAATTTAATCCTTAAAAATATTGAAAAACTTACTAATATGTACAATTCGTCTATACTTATTTATCTGTATTGCAAAATGTATATACATTGATTATATAATTGTGTGTGTATTATTTATATACAAAACTTTTACATTTGACGACTAGTTTAGCTAGGCATATATTTATGGTGGGTTGATTTGGGCAAATCCAAGTTAGCTCATATATATATATATATATATATATATATATATATAAAGTCCAAATTGATATATCAATACGAAAACTTATCAAAACATGAATGAAATAAATATTTTTGGGCTTTGTGAGTTAGATATAGTAAATCCCAATTCGATTCAATAATACGAATTTCGGTGAATTATGCTCACTTCTAATTCCACCCATAAAAGTATAATCACCTCTAATTTTCTTATGGATGATTTTAATTAAAACTCACCGTACATTTATCTTTTAAGTCTTAACCCTCATCGGATAGATTGAAATGTTGAATGATGATCTATTTATTAATTTAATTGTAGTCCGGGTTTATATTTCTCGATTTAATTGTAGTCGGTGTTTACATTTCTCGATTTAATTATAGTTAACCAATATACATTATTAACTCATTTAATCACTTATCGTGGATCATAACAAGTTTTTACAGACTAATTATTCATTTTATTGATTCAATCTATTTTAACTTCAAAATTGTGCATTTATTATTATTTTTTGCTACATGCTAATAGTGATATTTAAGTCAGATTTGTCGACCTAAATTATTTTATCGTGAGATATATTAGTATAACAACAATAAAAATATATCCAGTGAAATTCACAAGTGAGGTCGGAGGAAGGTAGAATGTACGGCTGTTAATTTTTTATTAAAAAAAAAAGTCATTAGGGAATCTTCAATCCAACAAGATATATACAAACAGTATATATACATACAATATATACACAAATAAGATGGTGAATTTAGGCCCAATGTCAAATCTTCCAGTCGTTGGGCTGCAATGATAATGGGCCATGTACTTAATTGGATCACTTTTGAAAAGGCTGAAGGGGATGCATTTGGGCCTAATGGTCAAGCCCAGGCCTCGGCCATAAAGTGTGATAGGATTAGCATGTGCAAGGTTATGCATTTGGGCCTAATGGGCAAGATCAGGCCCATTCAAGCAGCAAGTTTTAAAAAAGGTAAATTTTACGCAAATCACATAATGCTAAGAGCTAATTACATCTTATCCCTACTATTTTTCAAATTACAAAAATCTCTTAAATTTGGTGGAATCTGGATACATCCCAAAATGTCCCAATACATCGCGTCCCGATTTCAGATACATCGCTCAGTCCCAAATACATCACATCTCAGTTTTGGATACATCACGTAAAGTGATGCATCCGACCGATACATCGCGTAGAGTGATGCATCCGACCAATACATCGCGTAAAGTGATGTATTCGATCGAACGTCGCGTAAAAGTGATGTATCACAGAATAGGAGAGAGTAGGGATTTTTTTTAATTTATTCAAATGATAGGAAATTTTAGAGAATATGATCAAATAAGTTGTGTATTAAGATAATTTTCCCTTAAAACATTTGAGTATTTTAAATTGTTCTCCAGCCATTTAAGTTCGCAAAATCTTATTTATATGACTTGAATTTGAGTACTTTAAATTTTTTATAATCAAACACTAATTTTGAAATAAAATAAAAAATTATTTCAAAGAAAAATAATCTCATTGTCAAATGGACTCCAGTAATAGTCAAAGAAAATTTGCATATATTTTGTTATTATGTAATTCTGATGTGAATTTGACTCATAGTCATAAATAAGCAACCAATAATTATTAGGAGAAAATCTGTTTGTGAATTTAGTCAAAAATAAATAAATTAAATCCATCATCTCTCTATATAATATATATAATAACATCTTCAAAATATTAGAAAAGGTGATATACAGTTATATCATTGTAATTTTTCTACATCTAATAAATCAGGTTATTTCTCTATTTGGTGCTTTTATTTTATGTGAATTAATTTTATTGCTAAGCTTTAGTCAGATGTATAACACCACATTCATCCTAATAAAATAAATCCATGAATTCAGGCAAATGTTGATGCATCAAAGAATTTTGGGGCGATTTTTGATGGTGATATATTTTTTTTCTGAGTTATAATAGTGTTCAGGGAGAAATAAAATTATCCAAATTAGAAGATATGGAGATGGAGAGACAACTTAAACTTTTGAACAAATCCGCTGTCAAAACAATTAAGGTATTTCTTTGAAAGTTCATAAGCATGTAATTCTTTTGAGTGAACATTATATATGTGTTTTTGATTCACAGACTATATATGGAGATATATATGATTGTGTGGATTTCTATAAACAACCTGCATTCGATCATCCGTTACTGAAGAATCATAATTTTCATCCTCATGCATGTCTCTTGAATGTATATTTTATGTTGATCTTTTCAAATACGCATATATGATTCTGTGATATACACAATTTATGTTTTGAATATACAGATGAAACCTACTTTATTCAGAACAGTTCCAATTAAGCAAATTACAAAAATTTATTATTTTAGCTTGACTAATTCACTTAAGAATTTAGAAATCTATAGATCTATTTATAGAATATTAGTTTAAAAAACTCAAAGATTACAATAAGAAAAATTGAGGCTTCATGTGTAAAACATATTTAATTTATTATACTTTTGTAATCTCATATATATTTTATTCTCTAAACAGTCTAACAATAATAGTGAGCAAAAAGGAATATACAGCTCTTCACAAGGATATAAGGTATATAAATATATCAATTCCTCTTCTCATCTTTTATTGTGTTCTTTGTCTTTTAATTGAATTTGAAACATAATATTAAATATATTGAAATATGCATTATTTTTTCTTTGTTATTTTAGTTAGGTTTACATGAAATAAAAATAGTTAAATGTCCCAATTTAAGTTGAATTTATTAGGAGTATTGACAATAAATTATTTGTGATAGTTATGAGTCTGAACTATTCGCCCATCGAATTACAAAATGTATTGATAGTGTATACAAAATACTAAATATACATATCTTATATATAATATATACAGATTTCACGCATAGGATATACATATCTATACACAACATATACACTAATAGTGTATACATTGGTCATTATAATCTAGTTGTCAAAAGATATATATCTGTAACTTTTTAAAATGAATTCTCAAATTATCCTTCATTCTTCCACTATTTCTATAGACTTATTTTTTTACTCAAAGATATATAGATAAAAATAAAATTTACGAGAAAATATACGTTACAAGTTAATGAAATAATATTTATTACATATAGGTCGCAATAGCTCGAACTCCAATTAATCCAAATAATAAGTTTGCGGGAGGTGGAATGTCAGCTAGTATATGGAATCCTCATGTTGAAGGTCAGCAACATAGTGCATGTCGATCGAAAATTCAAAAAGAACAAGATATTATACAAGTTGGTTGGAGAGTAAGTCTCAGCTCGTGGACAATTTAATTAGTTATTTTATCTTAATTTTAAAAGTTTTCCTATTACTATCAATTAAAGTCATCATGATATCTTTCTTTCAAATGGTAGGTGGACCCAATACTCTATGGGAATACTCAAACAAGGCTTTTTATACATTTTCAAGTATGATTTTTTAATAATTTACTTTAGTTATTCATTTCTCAGTTTTGTAGTATTAATAATTTTTTGACTTATCTATGTACCTCAATTTATATATTTATCTTGTAAATGTGATATCTATTCATGTTATGTAGGCTGGTAATAAATCCATTATATACTTTATGGTGGACCTGGTGAGAAAGCATAAATCCATGTCTTTTACCACCATGGTACTTAATTTTTATACCAAAATAATATATATAAGTTTTTTATTTCTAGTTATGCATGTCTAAAATACTTTCATAAATTTACTTTCATTTTTTAAATATTTTGTTTGTGTCCACAAAAAAATCATGTTGTCAATGTAATTGTGAGCGTGTATAAAGTTTGAGGTTTTTTATGTATTAAAATGACATAAAATTCTCTATAATTTTGAACATGTCAAATTTTAGTGAGGATTAAAGTTATCGAATTTAATCGTTAAAAATACTGAGAAACTTACCAAAATATTTAGTAAAATCAATATTATCTATAAATAGAGAGATTGAGCTTTCAGGCCCAATCTCACTCCTTTGGTCTGCTGGTCTACTATTACTTGGGCCTTAGGCCCACCTCCCTTTTATTTTCTGTTGGCATGGTATATCAACCTCTATATAGAATTGGCATAAAATAACAATTCTTTTTAAATATTGGCACTATATAGTTAAAATTCACGTTTTGGACTATTTATTTATTTTGTATTACATGACCCACAGAATTTATCTGATATTCCAATGATATACACTAGTCGGTTTTTTTATTCTTTTCGTTTTGACTCAATTTACAATTTGGTTCGATTTTATACACCCCACTTTCAACTATAGAAATCTCACAGTAAAAAAGTTTAGTCGAATAAACTTAGAGTAAAGCCCACATTCTAAATTTAGTATGATTTAGAAGGGAAACTCCGAGCTCATATTGGTCATTCATTGAGAACGAGAATTGAACTCTACAAGATGCCTCGGAAAATGTGAATAAGAAGAGACTAATGTAAATTGCAGGTATAAATATTAAATATAACGAAAAGTATTTATTCAAAAGAGCTGAATTTTAAACCAAGTTTGTGAACTAGTTTTAATGTTTACTGAATCCATTACATAATTATATAGACTCTTTAGAACAAATAGAACTGTTCGAATAACTGAAAAGTGAAACCAAAGATATTAAAAATAAATTCAAGCTGCCAAGCTCTTCGATGCGATTTCGAACACATTATCTGAGAGTCCCTCAGTAGACAAGATCATCTCCAATTGTTCCTGTTTAACACAACATCATATTTCTTTAGTTCCCTCCCTTCTATGCAAACACAACACTCGAATGGAACTTCCCCGGAATAACGTCTAAGGAAGCAACTACTAACCTTAGCAAGACTTTGTCGTGTTTCATCATAACGCTTCCACCTAGAGAACGCTGAAACCATTCGTGAAGCCACCTGCCATCCATTAGAAGAAAAAAAACTAAGACACACTCTTATAGTACTGGAAAACCGTCCTTTAGTTCAAGATCGGATTGACCAAGATGGATCATGAGTATAAAAAACGAAATGTTAGTGGTTGTGTTCAAGCATTTTTTTTCTAGTTGTTTATTTCAAGAAGATACGCGAGTGTTGAGAAGGAGAGGTGCGTGTCACGTGAATTACTTCTGAATAAATTAGAAAATTCAATCTGTATGAACAATAGCATTTCGTGATTCATTGGTGAATTGTACCAAAAACAATTGAAATAGTAATTTAAGATACCTGTGGATTCATCTTGTCAAGCTTCACCACTAGTTCTCCCAAGAACTTGTAGCCGGAGCCATCCTTGCTATGTAAGTTGACAGGTGAACCACAAAATCCTCCGATCAACGAGTAAACCTGCATTTGTCCAAAATAAAACATCATGCCTTGTAATTGACATAAACTAGAAAGCTATATGTTGCCGTACCCATGTCGGATCCTCCAAAAGGGTGCGCCCCTTTTGGAGGATCCAGCACACCCAGTGGCCTTTTTTGAAGAGTACGAAAGACATCAAACTCGAAAGAACATACCTTATTTGGATTACGTAGGTCAAAGGCTGTATGGTTTAGAAGTTTCTTGACATTCTCAACATTACCAGGCATGTCTGACATAGCTTGAAGAGCAAGCCACTTGTTCACAACCTAAGGATAAATAGAGTGAGATAAAAGATTTTTTAATTTTCGTCTTAGTTATGAATGATTCAACGACATGCAGGTTACTCAACAATTTGAAGGCAAGAACAGGTCCGGTAGGCAAGAATAATGGTCAAAGATGATATCAAGCAATAGTGCAGGTATTAGAGGCATAGAGATGTACCAAGTAATCATCCTGCCACTTGTTATAGAAATCAGCCAAAATTTCTTCACGAATTGCAGGTTGCTGATCGATAGCCACTAAAGCTGCAAACTGATCTGTCATGTTTGTGGCGTTTCTGTATTCATTCAAAAGAAGTTCTGTGATTTCTGGGTCTTCAAGCGATCCAAGATAAGCTGTAGACAAAATAGGTCAGTGGAATTGTAATTTGTCAAATTCTAAAAACACTCTATCCAGAGAGATAAGAAGACAAACGGACCAAGAGCAATATTTTTAAGAGCACGCCGTGCCATATTGTTAGGATCAAACTCGTAAGCACCAGAGCTCCTGTTGTTTTTAGCCTGTAAAGGTATTTCAAGGTTTATTTTCATTAAGAATGTTTTTCAAGTTAATTGAGAAAAGTAACATTTTTAGAGTTTGAGAGATGATTACAGTGATAAGGAGCTCTTGTTTCAATTCAGAAGCCAGTTGCTTCCTGATGAAAGTTCGGACTGCATGAACGGCATCTGGATCAGCAACTGTCATCATGTCCATGATTTCTCCTATACCTGGCAAAGTTATTGCCTTTGCAATGAATTCCTGAAAGAATACGACAGTAATTAGCAAAATATTTTTCCTCCGACGTGAAACATAAATATCTACAAGAAAAGAGGTGGGCGAGCACCTTATCCAAGCTTGAGTCGGTGAGTATGCTTTTGATCCCCTGCAAAAACTGAGGGTTAAGAACCAAAGCCTTATTCTGTTGGAAATCAGCTACCAGGCTGAGCATCAACTTCCTTGCCAACACTTGTCCCGCCTCCCACCTAAGAGACAGATCATATTAATCTTTGACTATTCAAATTTGTGATCAGCTAAAATGTATTGAACGAGAGACTTAGAAAATACGCACCGGTTAAACTCATCAGAATCATGAGCAAGAAGGAAAAGTAGATCGCTATCAGTGAGATCAGACTCAAGCCTGATGGGAGCGCTGAAGCCTCGTAATATAGATGGCGTTGGCCTCTCAGATACGTCATTGAACACAAATTCCTCCTCCTTCTGCACAGTACAAGAAAATAGTCCTTTATTACATCCTTATTACGTCATAAGAGGAACAAAATGTCGGATAAGCATATATATTTGATCAAAGTTATCATTGTGCTCTGCATATATAGAGTTTAATTAAGTGGAATTGACTACACCAGTCCATCAAAACTTCAAGGCTAACCTTCGTTACGCGGAGAACTGTGGTGTATACGTTTTGACCACTGCTCGCAAAACTCTCCAATTTCCCATCATGATGAACGGAAGATAGAGGCATGTCCTTACCACTTGAATCCAGCAGACCTACTGCAACAGGAATAAACATAGGTTCTTTTGCAGACTGACCGGAGGTTGGAGGCACCTCTTGACTGGGAAAACATTAGATGAAATATGTCAAGCCTAAACCATAATGGTTAGTACATCTAAACAAAAATCCATTTAATGTTTTTTACCTAAACTTGAGGGAGAAAGTGCGCCCTTCAGCATTATAATTTGTTGTAACCTTCACTACAGGTGTCCCAGCTTGCGAGTACCTGCAATTATGTTTCATTTAAAAGCTTAACTTTGAAGGGAATCACGAATTCTAGTTCGACTGGCAGGAAGGAAGTGTCGGTTACCATAACAAGAAATTAGCAAAATCTGCATTGTTGGCATCTCGCATGGCAGCAAAGAAGTCTTCACATGTTACTGCTTGACCATCATGCCTCTCGAAATATAAATCTGTGCCCTGAAGGGGAAAGGGGGTATATCAGATTCTTGAGACTCTGAAGTTCGGAAATCATTTGTCAGTACTACAAAAATAGGCGAGACATTATCATTTTCTTACTTTTCTAAATCCTTGGCTCCCTAACAAGGTTTTGTACATCCTGACCACTTCAGCTCCCTGATAACGGAAATAGTGATTAAACCAATGGTGAGTCAAAACACGAAATGGTTTCAAGCACACATAAGGTCATGGATGTGGTGGCACAGGAAAGGGAGAAAAAAAGAGAGGCACAAAATGCCACATGAGGAGGGGCAAGAGAGGAAGAGCATTACCTTCTCATATACCTGCAAAAGAGAAAATGGAACAAAGGAACAATAGTTAATAAATACCTTGGGAGACTAAAGATACCAGGACATAAAAGTTAGAACAATGATAAAACAGAATTATCAGGATCTTACCGTAACTGCATGTCCATGAATATTCAAAGCCAGACCAGCCGTCACAACCAAACATCAGTAACAAAAATAATCATCAAAATTGGGCTCAAAAGAAATTAAAACTCCTCTTCAATGCAGACAGTTAACTGAAACTTGCCTGTGTAGAAGTTATCCATCTGTCAACATAAAAAGAGATAAAAAGAATGAGAAAATTTTCCAAGAAGGTGGGGCCAGCATTTTCTAAACAAGGATCATCTGTATTCAAAGAGATTATCTACCTTTATATAAGAATGAGGCCGTACAGGATGAGCCATTGGACCAGCATCCTACAAAATGAGGATAATAGTTAGCAAATTTAACTAGTCATCCACAATTCAGTAGCTCATTGTGGAGCATTTTGATTTGGCAATCCATGTATATATAAGAAGTAGGAATATTATAATGAAAAGAACTTGAAGAACTCTTTGAACCTGCGGGAACTGATACATTCGAAGCTTTGAAACATCAGCAATTCTTTTCACAGGACGGCTTCCCAAATCAGATGAAAACTCCTGCATGAATCATTCAAGAACCTTATTAGCTAAGGCTACCAGAAAATTGTTCGTGTACCCATCATCTACAGGAATAAATCCAACCTGATCACGGAAAACAGTAAGTCCTTCCTTTAAACTGAGCTGGAACCAGTCACGACATGTAACTCTGCATTGAGCTCAATAGTTAATGAAGTTTCTAACAACGAGAATACTCTCAAAGTACACAGCAAACAAGTACACTGCCTTTTATTCAAGAAATAAGTTTAAACTTCAAGTGTTTTTGAAATTAACATATGAAACTTTATTTCTCATCAGAAGCAGCAATAATAGAGAGCTACAGTAATTTTTTAAAGAAAAGGCTAATAACTCCTGATGTGTTTTCAGGAATTGGAGTATATAATCGTCCATTATACACCAAAAGACCTAGAAGATACAAACAGTAATATAATGGAATACATAGCTACTATATTAACCAGCTTTTCATTTTCTGTGAGAAGGAAAGATTGGGTTATGGACAAACCTGTTGCCTGTCCAATTGTGGAAGTACTGCAACACGGACAAGAAATGGTGATTTGCTCAGTATTCAAGAATCAGTAAACAAAATAAAGTTCATGAATTTCAATAGCTTATGAAAACAAATCACACACCTCATGTCCAATCACACCCAATATTGCCGCATAATCAGCATCTGTTGCAGTTTCTGGGGATGCCAGGACAAGCTTGGAATTGAATATCTGTTGAAAACAAAGTCAAATTATTAGGTGATAGTTAAGAAAAAGTCATAAACAGAACAATACAATGCAATAACATCTCAAATCTCAGACATTCAAGCTCTTGTTTTCCATCGCTCCCCTGGAAATGAAATGAAAAAAACCAGTTATTATCCATAGAAAAAAATTAGGAGAGTGGATAAACAAAGAGAAGAAAAGAAAAATGTCAAAGAATAAAAAATGACAAAGTGAAGAAAACAGAGAACTAACATGTTAAAATCTGGAACAGCAACAATATTAAAAAGATCCAGGTCATACTCCCGCCCGAAAACCTGTTTGAAAATTTTAACAGAGACATAAGACCATAAGACAACAAAGATAATTAACTTGATGTGTACATCAAAGAAACTAAAATCTCACATCTTCATCCCACTTCATAGCTGCCTTGAGAGAATACATGGCATGTTCTGTCTTGGGCAGATCTTGTGCAGGGGTCCAGATTCTAAGGGAGACCTTACGGCCTGAACAGGTTGTAAATGTGTCATCTCTGCTCTCCAACTGACCAGCAACCAACGCAAAAAGATAACTGGGCTTCTTGAAAGGATCCTCCCAAAGAGTAAAATGCTTTCCCCCCTGCAAAAAAAAAAAGAGAACAATAATTTGATGAGTTGCATAAGGGTTACTAGAAAACAACTTTCAACAAATAGTACAGGAAAATCCAAATGTACCTCAAGATCTCCTTGCTCTATAAGGTTTCCATTTGACAACAATACAGGGTACAAGGATTTGTCTGCCTCTATGCGACAAGTGTATTTTGCCATAATGTCAGGGCGATCCTAATGGAGAAAATGACGGCCATTAGCAAGCATTTCAAGAAAAGACGATGACATCCTAGAGGCCAAACAATAAAAAGAAGGCATACCTGATAGAACGTAATCTTACGGAAACCCTCAGCCTCACATTGGGTGCAGAAATTCCCTGATGACTTGTAAAGACCCTGAAGTAAATATAGATAATGTCACCACAAACCCATTTCACAGTGTTACTAAAATTCGAAGTGCAAGAAAAAATTGTAAATAAGACAAAATCCTGCCCTTCTATTTCACCTCTAAGGATGTGTTCTTCTGAGGATATATTTCTGTCACAATCTCCAAGGTGAATTTGCTACTTGGAGGGGATTTCAGAGTCAGGTGGCGCGAGTCCACGTGGAAATCTTCCTCCTAAAACACATTAGGTGCATCATGTATGAGTAAAAGTAACATCATGTGACATATTATGTAAAAATTAAAAGACATCTTTGAACGTTCTAGGAGCAAGACTCTGATATAGGTACCTTCAGCGGATTGCCATTGATCTTAACTGATTGCAACTTCAGATCTCGCCCATCTAGGACAAGTGGGGAAGACTGACCTGTTCAAGATATATTAGCAACACATTGTGAGTTCTGGAATAAATACAACTATCAAAGTTTTGAGAAACTTCAATCAGGCAAGAAGTATGTATCATTTAGTTTTAAGTATATCAACCCAGCGAAATGTGAAAGAAAAAAGTGTGTTGTGGATGATTCCATTTAATTTTTTTCGCGAAACGAATTGCAGATAAAAATAAGAAAATCCGAAGGGGTAACAAGATGTACCTTCAACTCTGGGGTTGACAGCAATTTTGGAAGCGACAATAGTACTTTCCTCACCCAGTGCGAATTTCAGATCCAACTAAAATAGTAATTTGATTTAGACACAAAACTTGAAGAAAATCCAAACCTTCACCTAGATAAAAGAAGAATCAAGGGATATACCGTGTCAAAATAGTAATCAGGTTGTTTGTAATCCTTCAGAAAGATTTCCTTTGGTGCTTCCATCTTGGATTCTTCAACTTCTTTTGGTAGAGGTTCAGTTGCAACTGAACAGATTAATCTCCGGTCAATTCTTCTAGGTTGCTGGGAAACATACAAACATACAAAACACAAACGTCAGCATAGAAAAGCATTATTGGCAAAATATAAAGTACATTATAATCTGGACATAATTTCTTACAACTAATGGAAAACGCGGGATTTGACACCTCCTCCAATGCGTAACCTAGTTAAAAAGCAGAATAATTGAATATAAGAAAAGAGAAAAACATGCACTAGACAAAGTAAGATAATGCATTAAAACTAAAAGCAGATAACCAATGCTTATTGCAGAAGCCAGCCAAGAAATATTCATAAACCTCCGAAGTGAGGTATTGTTTATATCTGCAGATATCCCTCGAGCGCCCAACTGAAGTAACACGGCAACTTGCCTGAAACTACAGAGAGAGAATGGAAATCAATTCTTAGGCGAAATCAAGTCAGTAAAAGCAAGCTTACACTAACTATATATACTTCAAAAGACACCATTAGCACATGAAAGAAGCTAGACAAAGAATAAGACACCTAAAGAAAGTCTGAAACTCAAACGAATTAAAATAGAAGTGTGGGAGAAAGACTAAAACCAATTATAAGTACTACATAAAGCCAGAATCTAGAAGGATAAGCCTTTCCCAGTGCCAAAGATTGGGATTGAATAAGATTGTGCCTCTCTAAGTACTTGATTAGGTAACAGCAACATCGATAAAGCTGGAAAATATCACTTGTCCAGTTGGTGCAAAACCACGCAGTTTATCACAAGACCTATACCACACTTGACTCTCAAATAACTAACACCACTTTCAGGTTTTTCACTATTTGCTTATAAAATGAAGAAAAGGGAGTTGAATAATCACAGGAGCATTGGAGATCAAACCCAAGAGACACGTCTTCGACAAACTCGAACCCTTGCAAGGCAGAATCAACCGAGCCATCGGCAAACCACACAACACCTAAGTAATCTACTGTTGATAATAATAGTTAGGTTCAATCTTCACAGCCAAACCCAGATATAGTTCACTAATCTAACATTCCAAATACAACTCTTCACAAAACATAAGCCAACCCCAGGTAAAAAAAAATCCTATAAAGCTTCAATCTTTACAAAATATAAGGCAGCCCCAGGTAGTAAATCCTATAAAGATTCAATCTTCACAAAACATAAGCCAACCCCAGATGAAAAATCCTATAAAGATTCAATCTTTACAAGTTACAAACCAACCCCAAGTGACTTAATTTTGGAAAAGCAAACCAAAAACCCCTCAGATCAAGAAAAGACTATTCCTACTCCTACAAACTACTAAGCCAAATGATATAAGAGAAGCAATGGCTCTTAAAAGGGTTTGGGAGATATATGGATAATCTAATAACATGGACTAGAAAAAATCAATAAAATGGACATCTAAAATCAAAAAAATATATCTTAAAAAAAGTCAAAATTTAGTATTGGTGGTTTTACCTCTATTGATGATTTGCAAAAGGGTTGATCAACAAGAACACGAAACTATTTCTGCTATAATCAACAACGCAACCCCAAATATTTGTGATCTTTTTATAGTGGAGTACTAGGTATTTTCAGTAAAATTCAGATTTTCTCTTTTTGTTTTTTCAAGAAAAAAAGGGTCCCATTTGTTAGCTAATTATAATAAGATTGGGTTATTTTTGTGGTTGGTTCGTTTTTTTGCTTTTTTTTTTTTTTTTTGCTCTTTTCTTGTATAGAACTTCTTTTTTTTATTTAGGTTTAGAGGAAACATATAAACAACAAAAAGTGGGGTAAACATGTATATTATATATATATTTTGTAAATTAGTTGGTCGAAGTGTTTAAGGTAATAACTAACTCCATTCAATACAAAATTGACAACGTGTTGTAGCAATGGGTTTTTAGTACTTACAAGTACTTTTTGGAAATAAAGGTAATTGATTCGTATGTTTTATTATTATTGAAACATTTGCGCGCAATTGGAATGAAACGTAATATAAATTATATTTAAATTTGTCTTAATCGTTGAGCAATTGTTAACCGACGTCTTCTTGAGACGTGTATCTTAGAAAGACAATATAATATAAGGCAGTTGACTTTTGTATAATTATTTTTCGTCAATAAAAGATTATATTCTGCACATTATGTTAAACTGTCAGTCTCGTGTGATGAAACTAATATCAAGATCTCATTGTGCAAAGAGAAAACTAAAATACAAAATTCAGTGAAAGTTTATGTGTATTATTAAAGAGATCCATGATTACAAGAAAAGCCAACACAATAATCGAAGTTTCCAACAAACTTTCATATTTATGTACTCGTTTGAATTGAAGTTGAAACTACTAAACTGAGTTGTATCTTTCATTGTACTTAAAGATATAACAATCTTACCAAAAATAATCATAATCTATAAAGAGAAAATATTTTGAAAGAGATTGTATTTTTATGTGAAATATATAGTAATTCCAAGATTATAAACCCATTTTGATCTCACAAAATTGTTACATTTTCACAAAAATGAATATGATAACTGGATAATCCACACGGCCCAATCATTATAAAGTGTGGGCTTACATGGGAAACAACTTGCGTAGACCAATTGAGCTTCAGGCCCATTTTCATGCAAATAAAATGGAGAAAGGCAATGGAAACTTTTAAGGAACTTACATAAATCTCATTAGTTTAAGAGTTAATTACTTAGATACACTCTAGTTTGTAATATTTTACCAGATTTTGATGTGTTCAGATACGTCCAAATACACGTATCTCGGGATACAGGGGATCAAAATTAAGTGTAATTTGTTCTAGATATATTGTATCCAAGTGATTCGCATGTACCTGGAATGCATAACAAACCTCGCTCGCCCCCTCTCGCCTCTATCCCATCTCTCTCACAATTCTCTTATGTATCTGGTATCCCGGGTACATGCGAATCACACTAGATACATACAAATACATGTATCTAATGTGATTCACATGTATCTGTGATACATAGAAAATCTTGCTCGCCTCTCTCCCTATTCTAGTGTATCTGATAGCAAAAATACATGTATACAAGTGTATCTTCATCAATATGTCGTAGGAAACTCTTAATTGGTGATAAGATACGTAATATTTAAAAAGTATAGGTAATAATAGTATATATGGTAATGAAGTATGTCTAATTATAAAGTTTCTCCAAATTTTTTAAAGTCGAGTTTACGTTCTTTTCTCCGTTTTCATAGCATAAAATATGAATCTATTTAATCTAGTCTCCATATGTTACGGAAAATAAAATATATATCTATTTTTCTAAAAATATATATATTATCCTTCACATCAAACACACATTAAATAGATCGAAGTTTTTCCCACTCATTCACCAAATTCAATTGTAACAGCTTAAGTAGCTTTTCGACAATGAGTTCATTCAAACCCAAAGTTTTTTACATGGAGCATATATATATATATATATATATATATATATATAATTGCTATAATTTCAACATATATAAATTTTGATCTTATAATTTTAAAATACAATGAATTTATTGATAAAATCTTTTTATCGAATTTAAATTTAGAATTCGCACTTAAAAGGTTGGAAGAAAATTTTATAGTAGATTATGCTTGAAATAATGAGACAGCCCATCCATTACTGTTTCACTTCAAATATAAAAGATTTCGACACTTTACAGTCAAATTAAATTATTTATTAGACATTTCAATTCCTTTTGTTGACCAATTTAGACTTCCAAAGGTCCACAAGGGTGTGTTTTGTCAAATATTTTTCATACAAAATATTTTCTTCTTGTTTTTTTTTAGAAAAATAAATAATTTTTTTTACTTATTTTTTAAACAATATTGTACTAAAAGATAATACATAATCTAGACAGAATATATGATAATTTTCTTATAATCTAGACAGATATCATGATAGGTGGTGACGAGACATCATATATCCCAACTCTTAATACTATTAAGATAATTTTCTTATTCACCTATTAACTATTTGGGGGGGAAAATCAACATTCTAAATTTTGTGAGAAAATGAATATTTTTTAAACTAATATAAAACACCTATGAAATGCACTTATTGAATATAATAAAAATATTGACCATAAGAGCTAATAGGACACATTGCTATTACAAGAAACTTTCTTCACCAATATATAAGACGTGCATACATGATATAATCTTAATTTATATTTATATTATCAAACAAAAATTTAATCCATCTAATTATTAATTTCTTTTATTTATTTAAACAAAACAATAGAAAATCACTTTAATTAAGATAAGATCAAAAGACATGGTTGTCTCTAATTTAGTATTACAGAAAAGAAACATGCTTCCATGTTCAACTCCTTCAAGGTTATTGCCTTTTATTGTTTCTCTTCTTTATTATTCCAACTTTGCTAATTTATATTTGCATCGAATAAAACTTATAAAAGAAAAGAAGTGTTTTTTATAAGAGTTTTTTCATTTATGAAACTCGAACCTGAAATTTCTGATTAAAAATGAAGAAATTTCATTCATATTTAAATATATAGAAATGGTCCTAACAAAAATATAAAGTTAAGTTTTGGTCCCCACTTTGAACAAAAATAATACTAGTTCTTCATTAATGACAACTCTCTCCTCTTTTATTTATTTTATTTTTAAAAAAATGGTGAAACAAAATTTGAGAAAGTGTTAGGTTATATCCATTATGATCCATCAATATTTTTTTCCTTTTTTTTTTCATATTGTATTATGATATCAAATAAATAGAAATTAACAAAATGATGGTCCTTTAATGTCCCGTACTCATATTGTAGTCCGATTATTTTGGATTCGTACTGCATAGGGCTCCATTCGAAGGAAGCTTTCCCTGTCAAGGATTTTTTCATACATAGGGCTCGAACCCGAAAACTCTGGTTAAGGAAGGATGAGCCTCATCCACCACATCCTTTGTGGCGATCCTTTAATTAACTAGTTAATTTGGACATGTTAAAAACAAAATATAGTTACTGAATGACTAATGAGTTTGTCTTTTACTGTTTATAAAAAATTACCACACATGGGTTTTGAGAACTGAGCTAGAGTTATATTTTTAATTAATTAGCAAAGTTGGATTAACCTCTCTTGGATTATGTAAAAGTTTGAAAATTTTCAAACAAAAGAGAATAAACAATTAAGAAGCATATGCTTGATTGATAATAAATTACTAATTGTTTATTGGAGTAGGCCACCTTGGTTTTGCAAAAATAACTAAGCAAGAAAACAAACTTTATTCTTTTTATATTTATTTTTTGGCTGATTATGGGTCTAATTATGATGATCAGTAATGAAAAACTGTGCAATTAACCTAATCATACTTCTTTTGAACACTTTCCAGGTGGATTCCTAGTGCATGTGCTTAGCATAGATTACATGATTAATAATCACTAAAAAAAATTAGAAATTGTTTAATTAAATTTTAAAAAACCACTAATTTTTTCTTGGTGAAACATGTTAAAGAGCATTTTCGACATTTTTTTTTTCAAAATTTGTTCAATTAAAGAAATGTGAGTTTATTTTATATCGTATACTAAGAGACGATGATGAAATTTAGTTTTGGTGTAGTCAATTTTTTTCCTATTGTTGGGTGGGAGACATGCTGCTTAAAAGAAGACAATTGTCAAATCATAATATGTACTTTGGATAGCTTTATGATTCACTAAAAAAAATATACTCACTAAGAAAAGACAACAATTATTTTCCTCATCCACTTTTTTGAGGAATAATAAAACATGGATGAGAAGCATGTACATATAATTAATTGTGGGTCCAAAAAATAAATGAAATGAATAAATCAATACTTAAAGAAAATAACTATGTGAACTTATTATTTTAAGCTATATATCCACCAAACATCATATAAGTAAGAGAAATAACATCATTATACATTGTATATGTAGGCCATTCCTTAAATGTTGTTGCAACAAGCAATTTGTTATATTTCTAGTAGTTTCCTAATATGAGTTTAGTTAATTTATATATACTAATCAGATAAAATGATTAGATTATCAGCAGTAGCGAAATCAAATTTTTCATCAAAATAGTTTAACATATACCATATAAACATAAAAAAAAAAACTTTGGATATAGAGCTAGCTAGTATAATTTTTCCACGAAAAGACATTGTGAACGATTCAATTCATCCACAGATTTTCTTACAACTATTTTGTTACGACTTACGACTTCATCCCAATCGAAGACCCTCATCCTCCCTAGATTGAATCCCTAGTTAAAGAGTGAGACTAAGTTAAGCTTACATAACACTATGGAAACAACCTCGAGTAAGTAAGATAAATGAATTTGGAAGCATGTTTCTAGTTTCGTATCCAATTAAACCCCATTTCCCTACTAAAAACACATGAATTTCTGACAAACCTTTTTGAAAAAGATTGGATTTTCAACAAACATTAAAGCTTTGATTGACCTGTCTCATAAATTTTCATCAGAGATTTGTATGTCTTTAATAGTAAATTTTACCCTCTAAAACTTCGCCCTTGATCACCAGAATATTTAGTAGGTTAGGATTTGCATTTTTTTAT
The DNA here is from genome assembly GCA_029582245.1 of Solanum etuberosum. Lineage (NCBI taxonomy): Eukaryota > Viridiplantae > Streptophyta > Magnoliopsida > Solanales > Solanaceae > Solanum > Solanum etuberosum. The sequence continues at coordinate 33,446 of JAJONR010003354.1, read as the reverse complement.
TTAATTTTGGAAGAAATAATATTTGAAACAAAAATATCTAGAATTTGGTACAAGGTTTTAATTTCAATATGTGTGAAAGAGAGATCAAAAGTCATTCATAGTATGGTTTCTCACATGGAAGCATGTGCCCATAAGTACTAACAAAAGAGAGTGTTTTTGGACTGATGTTGAAAGAACCAAATGTAGTGTTATTTTAGTCAACTCAACTAGTCCTTTTGGAGATTGAGATATTATCTAATTATATCAATCATTTTGTAGAAAAAAAATCATTGATGTATGAGTTTCATTTGTATCAAATAATGGGATTGGTATATTTGTTTTTTTCTATGGTGTAATGTTCATATATATAAATAGCCTGAATGAATATAAAGCACATTGATACAAGTTATGTCTTTGCAGTTTGCTCATATAGTTTTCTAATTAGTGGAGTGACTCTAGATAAAATTTTAACGTGCTTGAAGAGTATGTTGATAATTTTGGATCCATAAACATTAATACAAAGTCTCCTTCTTCTTTATTTTTATTTTTTTGTTAGGTTGATAGGCTTTTTATTAGTTGACATTGTCAATTATCTTGATAGCCTCTATAGATCCCTTTTTTTTTCCGCGCTACATATGCATGTTTGGTGTATATCGTATTCACTCTGATACTATAGTAGGTAAAATTAAAGGTTTAGGGCATATATAAAGGATCTTAATTTTGTAACTTCAAGTCAAAGATATTATATGCCAGTATGAATTCTTGAAGAAAAAAAGAGAGGAGAAAATTAAGGAAACAAAATTCCATATATAATTTTATCAATTAATTAATGACAACCATATCAAAAGTGGAAACATAAAACAATTAAAGTTTATACCAAAATTGCAATAACTGGATGGAATAAATATAAAGTTCAATAAATTATGAGCACAACAACTTTGGTTGCCATATGATTAATAATAATAATGGCACGTATAATTGTAGTTTTACTTTCGTTTACTTACAAGTACAATTAACAAATAAAATTTAATTAATTAGCCGTTAATTACACTATCTATAAATCCTCAAACTCAAAACAATTATTACAAGAATTATGAGGAAAGTTGGCTCTACAACCACATCAACTTAATTACATCATTACTACATGTATATTAATACTAATAAATAAAATTATAAAGTACCACATCTTTTATTCCATATTAAGTACTCTATCTACTCCAAAATATTTTGATTTTTCCTTGTCGAATTCATGTACTATTTTTTTTGGTCATTTTAATGTTAAAAAAGATTATTAATTATATATAAGGATGACAAATCGGGCGGGGCGGTTGCGGGACAAATTCACATAAATTCGTAAAGATTTTAACCTGCCCTGCCCCACTCCTCATAACACATTTACAACATTATGTCAACTGACCGACATCCCACAATGAATCAAGAGGAAAATTGATACTCAGTACCTTCTTCTTTTCCTCCTTCCATTTAATCATTTGTTATCCGAAGTTCATTAACATAAATAAATTTTTTTATTGTGTATAAAGTTCTCTTGATTAAAATATTTTTTATTTTAAAAAGTTGAAACTCGATATATTTGATAAATAGAGGAAAAAAATTCAACTATTAAATCATTCTATTGACCGGAGGTGAAGCTAAGAGATGGAAATGATTCATCCAAATTACCTTCCTTTGAAAAGTTACATTATTATTGTATATATAAGGTTTAATTATTTTACTAGTGTATATTATATATATTGAATCAACTTTATTTTATTTATTCTTTATATCACAAACTCGTTTAGTAAATTAAAATTCTAATTTCACCATGTTTGAGACTGAATTGATATTTAAGGCCAAACTGGATGATCGGTTCAAGAAAATTTCAACTCAATCAATACGGAGTTCGGGTTCATTACCAGGTTGGGGATCAGTTTCAATTGGGATTGGATTAGTCTGATTTACTTAGGCCCGTGTGGGGTTGAGTTTATTGGATCGAGTCAGACCATTTTAAAAAAAAACAAAAAAACACGAACTTAAAGCTAACAATTGAATCGAATTGGACCGGTCCGATTGACCAATTCTGCATCTAATGGAACTTTACGAAGTTTATCAGTTTCGATCCACCATGTCCAGAATGGACACTCAACCCAACCCAACCCTACTCCTCTACATGAGCCGGTCTGGCCGGGCGAAAATCAATTTGGTTCGATCTGTTTTTGGGTCAGCCCAACCAATTTGTTATATAACTCAAGCCAACCCAATCCTACCCCTCTATATGAGCCGGTCTGGCTCGGGCAAAAACCAATTTGGTTCAATCCAATTCCGGGTCAGCCCGACCCGAACCGATACCTTGATAAATTTACCAGCAACAGTACACTATATAGTTGTAAATCCAAAGTGTAGACTCTGGAAAGAAGGCTTTTTTGACAGCACCACCATTCCTCATCAGATCCGTCCTTTCTTGTTGGGTCCCATTTTTTGTCAAACACCCCACCCCCACGTGAAACCACCCCCACCCCCACCCCCACCCCCAAAACCCAACATATTAGCAGAAAACAGTAGAAAAAAGAACCCTTCCCCGTCTCTAACGGTGCTCCTTTTTCCTGTCAGCTCACATTCTCAGTACCTCTGATTTTTTTTTAACATAAGACACAAAAAGATAGATTTTTTACATTTTTTTTTGAGTTTTTACACATACCTATGTATTAAATGAAGTATTTTGTAAGATGGGTAGTGTGAAAAAAGTGAACTTATGAAGGTTTTGTGTATAAATTTTGAGTTATTGAAAGAGAGTAATAAAGTTTGAGTCTTGGTAAAAAAAATCAAGAAAAGAAAAATATATAAGGAAACAAACAGCTTCATTGTCATCTCAATAACACACTGAACCCTTTTTAGTTATTCTTGAAAAGGTAAATCCATTTTCCCATTCATTCCTTTCTTTCATTTTCTCATCAATCAAATCTTTACTCTTTTGTCTCTTCCTTTTGTTCAAACTTGGGTCTCTCTCTAGTTGCTAATATTGAACTTATTTGCTTCTATGTGACTTCTTGATCCATGTACAAGTATGTATTGTGTGTTTGTGTACATGTATGTGCATTTTAAAATGTTTTTTTGGTGGTTAGTAGATGTGTTTGAATATTTATAGTTTATTTTGTTTTGACAGGTTCAAGAAGATATTGGTTGTGGATGCCACTTAGGTTTTTATTTTATTGGGATTAAGATTGGTTTAAAAGAATGGTCTTTTGTGTTGATTGAAGGGAAAAAGATTGAATCTTTGGACATTTTGTGGTGATTGAAGTGAAAAAGATTGAATCTTTGTACATATTGTGGTGATTGAAGTGAAAAAAGATTGAATCTTTGGACACCATCATTGCTAACGTTTGTTCAAGTAAGCATATGTTGGATCTGAGATATTGTAAAACTAGAGGCTTGTATTGTTGAATTGTTCAAATTGAGGTTTTGAAGAAAATACTTTGTGGTTTCAAATTCTTCTGTAGATCTATTGCTACAGATTTAGGAAGGCTGTTTGTTTCCCTTCTAGGTTTTCTGTTTGTAATGGAGCATTAATTATCTTTACTTCATTGCTAAATGTGGATTATGGAGTCAAATGACAAATTAGTATTAGGCATTAATGCTTTTATGTTAATCTAGATATGGCATCACTTTAACTAATTCTCTTTTTTCAGTATGGTATCCTGCATTTTTGAAAAATAAAGCAATCTTCATTTGGAAAACCTAGTTAAAAATTAGGCAGACCTAAGTCCAGTTTAAAAAAATAATATAAAAATTAGGTAGACCTAAGTTTACCTTTGTTCTTATGGCTGCATACAGTTTGCAGTTTTATGAATGGAGATTGTCCCTTCACTGACATTTTGATTATTTTTTTTCAATTTCAGAGGTTTATCTGTTTTCCTGGAATGCATGAAATTTTCTTGTGAATGGGAGTGAGTAGTTTTAACTATGGATCTCCGGGATGAAAGCTCCAGATTTGGCTCGTTACCAAGCACAACGTCAAGAAACCTTTCTTCTTCATCGTCGACTTTCTTTTCTGCGAACCAGTCGCCATTCTTCTCTCCTAGATCACCCAAGTCCCTGATATCAGCATGCTCGGATAATCAATTTCGTGATAGTGATGTTACCTCTGCTGCCTTAGATGCTAGTTTGGGCATTTTAGGTCCAGAATCATATGCAAATGCTAGATTGTCAGATGCTTATCCTGTTGCATTAGCTAGTGCCGCGAATGATCTCCAGAAGTTGGATTTTGTATCTTCTTCGACGTCAAATTCTAAGAGCACTATAGCGAGTTATAATGTTGGCCCTGAACATGAATATTTGCGACCTAGAGGCAAGCAGAAAAAGAGTGGAAGGACACAGGAAACTTGTGTTACTCCAACATCGACTTCCTCCCTATCCAACAGAGTGAGGAGCTGTGATGTGTACATTGGTTTTTATGGCCGCAAACCTTTACTGCTCAGATTCATGAATTGGCTCCGTGCTGAGCTAGAAATCCAAGGTCTAAGTTGCTTTGTTACTGACAGATCAAGGTGCCGAAATACTAGAAAGCATGGCATGGTTGAGAGAGTAATGGATGCTTGTACATTCGGAGTTGTGATCTTAACCAAGAAATCATTCAGGAATCCATATACCATAGAGGAGCTGCGTTTCTTCGCTAGCAAAAAGAATTTGGTACCAGTGTACTTTGATCTGCGTCCAGAGGATTGCCTTGTTCGAGATATAATTGAGAGAAGAGGAGAGCACTGGGAAAAACATGGTGGTGAGCTTTGGCTAATTTATGGGGGATTGGAGAAGGAGTGGAGAGATGCTGTCAATGGTCTTTTGCGTGTCGATGAGTGGAAGCTAGAGGCTCATGATGGCAAGTGGAGGGAATGCATATTGAGGGCTGTAACTCTATTGGCCTTAAGATTAGGGAGGCGAAGTGTTGTGGACAGACTATCCAAGTGGAGGGAGAAGGCAGAAAAGGAGGAGTTTCCTTTCCCTCGAAATGAGAATTTTGTCGGCAGAAAGAAGGAGCTATCTGAGCTTGAGTTTCGGCTTTTTGGTGATGTTAGTGGGGATGCAGAGAAAGACTATATTGAACTAAAGGCTAGACCCAAGCGAAGGAATTTGACAATTAGTTGGAGTCGGAGTAATTCAATCAATGAAAGACTGTTTGAGCGTCCTAGTGACAACAAAAGGAAAGGGAAAGAGCCAGTGACATGGAAGGAATCTGAGAAAGAAATTGAAATGCTAAATGCTGAAGTTTCTCATACCCAACAGCATGCACCAAAGCCGAGGAACTCTAAGAAACATGGAAGGCGAAACAACTCCTTGAAAGTTGTCTATGGAAAGGGCATTGCTTGTGTGTCTGGGGAACCAGGAATTGGCAAGACAGATCTACTGCTTGAGTATGCTTATCAATTCCATCAGCGCTACAAAATGGTCCTTTGGATTGGAGGTGAAAGCAGATATGTTCGACAAAACTACTTGAACTTGTGGTCATTTTTAGAAGTTGATGTCGGGGTAGAAAACTCACCTGATAAAAGCAGGATAAAAAGCTTTGAGGAGCAAGAAGAGGCTGCTGTAGCTAGGGTTAGGAAAGAACTCATGCGAGACATTCCATTCTTGCTGATAATTGATAACTTGGAGAGTGAAAAGGACTGGTGGGACCATAAACTTATAATGGATTTGCTTCCTCGTTTTGGGGGTGAAACACATGTTCTCATATCCACGCGCCTCTCTCGGGTTATGAACATGGATCCTATCAAACTCAATTATCTGTCAGAGATTGAGGCAATGTCTTTGATGCAGGGTGCTGTGAAGGATTACCCGATTGCTGAAATTGATGCCTTGCGAGTTATTGAGGACAAACTTAAAAGACTGACACTTGGCCTTGCCATTGTTGGAGCAATTCTTTCTGAACTTCCTATAAATCCTAGTAGGCTTTTGGATACCATCAATCGTATGCCTTTGAAGGAAATAATCTATATTCGTCGGGAAAACCATCCACTGAGGCGAAACAATTTCCTTTTGCAACTTTTTGAAGTTTGTTTCTCAATATTTGACCATGCTGATGGACCAAGAAGTCTAGCAACAAGAATGGCCCTTGCAAGCGGTTGGTTTGCTCCATCACCTATTCCAGTTTCTCTATTAGCTCTGGCTGCTTACAAGATACCAGAGAAATACCCACGTCGGAGGATGTTGAAGAAAGTTTTATGTTCTTTAACTTGTGGTTTCACATCATCATATGCTAGGAAATCTGAGGCAGAAGCCTCTTCTCTTTTGTTGAGATTCAACATTGCAAGGACTTGTAGAAAGGAAGGCTACATTCAGTTCCATCAGCTTATCAAAATGTATGCTCGAAAAAGAGGGGTCACTGGAGTTGCACAAGCCACAGTACAAGCTGTTATTACTCGCGGTTTAATAGCCCAGCACTCTGAGCACATATGGGCAGCATGCTTTTTGCTCTTCGGATTTGGGAGTGACCCCATGATAGTTGAGCTTAAAGTTTCCGAATTGTTGTTTCTCGTGAAAGAAGTGATTCTACCACTTGCCATTCGAACATTTATTACATTCTCACGCTGTGCTGCTGCTTTAGAACTTCTACGGCGTTGTACAGATGCATTAGAAGTGGCAGATCAGGCATTTGTCACGCCTGTTGACAAGTGGTTGGATAAATCGCTTTGTTGGAGACCTATCCAGACAAGCGCCCAATTAAACCCTTGCCTTTGGCAGGAACTTGCTTTATCAAGAGCTACAGTGCTCGAAATCCGGGCAAAGCTAATGTTGAGGGGTGGACAGTTTGATATTGGTGATGATTTAATCCGGAAGGCTATTTTCATTAGAACTTCAATCTGCGGCGAGGACCATCCAGAAACCATATCTGCTCATGAAACGCTCAGTAAACTTACAAGACTCCTTGCTAGTGTTCAAAATCATACATCAAATAGAAGTTAATTGTTGTAGTTTAGCTAGATTTATAGAAAGTTATTGGAATAAGCTGGTTTAACAGTTCAAATGATAGCATTTTTTTTTATATTAATGAGCCATACATCTTATTCAAATTCTTTCCATTTCTTTTTGATATGCTAATTTCATTTCTAACTTTGCTTATGATGTTGCTATTCTTATCCTGCTTCCTATTCATCGTTGATGGTTCATATGATGTCTTTTGCTTCCGCTTGCTGTTTGTTAGATCTTTCTTCTATGAATAAGGTATGGAAATAGTGTGATCTGCCACTGGATGTTCTTAATTGTTAAGTATTCCATGGGTAGAAGATTTTATATCATTATCCTCTTCAAAAGGAAAAAACTTAAAGGAAGATTGCCTTCTCAAAAGGACTAAACAGCTTGCATATAGCTTATCCAGCCAATATGGAGTTGTGGCATGGTTGATTGATTATATCCGCTTCAAAAGGGAAGAAACAAAAAATATAGTTTAGTTGCTTCAAGAACCTCATGCAGCTGACAGCTTAGTCTGAGAACTTGGCTGGCTTAGATATATGCAGAAGATATTCGGCACCTCGAGACATTTCAAAGTGGCAAAAACTGTCAGAAGTTGAGAGTCCAATCACTTGAAAATGTGCCAAGGTAAGACTTTAACGCCATAACATTTGCTCCTAATATGTTTCTATTTCACTTCTTTTTCAGAAAAAGAAAAATGTTTCTGTTCCTTATAATTGTCGCTGCTGACTATTATCTGTGTATCTGTGATATGTGCCATCACTATTTCCAAAACTCACTAAATGACTTCAGCAAAAGCACACAAATTGGAGATGTCTTGCTAGTTGACCGAATTCTTTAGATCAATCTTGACACCAAAAGACTTTTGAACCTGGGAGTGAAAAACAGTTAATTATCTTTATGAAACAGTTAGTTATCTTTGTACTAATACTCTTCGAATGTCTCTAAGAGTTCCAGATAAGATTTTAGATGCAGCGTCAGGATTATATTTATCATTTGTTTGATTTATCTTGAAAATCAGCTGGTTCTTAGATTTTGCAGGGACCGAGCTTGTAGAAAAATTATTTCCAATGAGCATTATGATCTAGACTAGATTTCAATAGTCATATTTTTGATATTTTAGAGAAAATCTGCCGCGCCAATTGCATTATTCATGCACAAAAGCTAAAAAAGAAAGATTCTCTTTTGTTACTGACCTTTTTTCCTTGCCTGGTGTTTTCGGTCTTCTTATCCAAGAGGGAAGACTTAGAATTGTAGCTGCATTATCATAAAAATTAAAACATCATCGACCTCTGCAGTATTCTTCTTTTCTTTGGCTACATGGAAGTAAATGCATTGTCATCCATTCATTCTCTTTGACCGCTGAAGTCTATACTTGTCCAACAACTCCGGTGCAGTTCATTGCTGCCCTTTTCTTGGAGTCTTCTTTAATAAGCTCTTGCTATCTGGTTGTAGTATGTCTCTTCTGATTAGATTTTCAAAGCTAGGAGCCTAGGACAGTTTGTCTAGTTAATCCCGCTAGATTGCTTCAACATTTCATGCTGTCTGAACCGGGCATCATGAAGTCAAGGAAGCAGAATTAGAAAAGAACTATCATAGTCATTGCTAACTGGTCTTATGACGGATCCAGAGAAGGTGGTTATGTTTGTTTTTGCCGTTTATAACGAGTACTGCATTCTTGTTTTGTGTTCATTTAACATCTTCTATATCTGAACTTCTTCTTTTTGTTTGAAGATAAAACGCTGCTTCTTCATTCTTATGTCAAGATGGATAACTTCTCCAAAGTTTCAGTGTGAAGTTTGTACCATACTAGTTGAAAATGTCAAGGATTCAGAAAACATGGGCATTATTGTTACTCAAGAGACACGGTAAGCTAGCGTAGCACATGAACTATTTTCAGCAGCAGTGCTTGGGTGTGTATACATCCATGCTGTGAATGCCTGGGATGATGGTTTGTCTCAAAGATGTGAATGTAGTACCTATAATGCCAAGTCTGTTCCAAAGATTAGTGTTCTAGAATGTAAGAGTTGAGTTTATGTTGTAAGATTTGACAAGATTATAAGTCATGTCATTTATTAAGAAGGCAAATTAGCAGACTGAACAAAAAAGAATATAAGATCGCTTAAGATAGTTTGATCATGTCTTGAGTAGACATTCAAATGCATCGAACTGTAAATGATGTCTAAGGTGTTAAAAAAAACAAGATAAACATCAATTACATAGAAGGAAGTTATTCCGAGAGATTAAGATCACTCATTAATATAAATATCTTAAATTCATTTGTTTGAGATAAACATCGAAGTTGGTGCGAATTCCAAAAGAATGTGTTGCATTTGGAAACCCAAATTTTCTAACTGATAACACCTCATGAATTGGAAGTGTGAAACTTTTTGTTAAGACTTGTTACTCATATCTTTCCCTTTCTTGATAAGGGTTATATTTAGGCCAACTTACATGCACATCAACTAATTCTACAGAATACTTGCTGCCTCCCATCGACAACACATACCAACTCTATCCACCAAAGCTCAACAGATGGGGGAAAAAATCCACCTAATGTTTTTCTCTCCACTAAGTTCACACCTTAGTGTACTAACTTGCAGCTCTTTAAGCTATTAGTTGACAAGCTGCATTAGTACTTGCACCAAATAGGTACCCTTTATCAAATGTAATCCAATAACTGGGGTCTAAAAAGAATAGGATAGGATGGACGCAAACCTTATCCCTATCTTTATGGGGCAGAGAGGTTTTTGACAGACCCTCGGCTCGACAGATTGCTGCTTGATTCTTATCTAGATATATAGAAGTGCATAAATCAAATTAAGTCTAAAGGTTCAGATGAACTTTTAAGGAATCAGGACACAATGTAATCACAATAACAGTACAATTCAGATTGACAGAAGAAACAGAACTATTTTCTTCAAGTAAACCATGGACAAGATAGGTTTAGAAGTTGATATCATGTACAGACATTGAAGGGGTTATAATATTGTCCATGATGTGCCAATCCCTTAGGGATCTGCTTTTCCAGCAACTTCATCATCACTGGAGACATTTTCTTCTTCACTCAACTCTTCATCACTAGATTTTTCTTCAGGTGGAGCCCCAGCATCTTCTTTCTTCGCGTACTTCTCGCAGTACTCTGAGAAATATTTAGGCCATAAGTAATGAAGCAACATAAACTGAAGTAAAAAGTTCGATAATTTGGAAACAAGGGCACATAATCACAGCACAAAGTTGAATACATAAAAAATGCAAACTATGGGCAATCAAAACTTTTGCAACCGGGGCAATGAGGTACAAAATAGGTAAAGAGTACCTACAGGTGTTATTATAACAGCATCACTGAAATTCTTTGACAAAATAAAGAACTGAGATAAGGAATACCATATTTCTAATGGACAAACAGAAAAGCAATCAACAGATACAAAGGAAAAGATAGCTGTCGATTTGTTAAAGTGGAGATCCGTCTTCTAATGATTCAAGAAACGTTATAGTGAAGACATAGTCCCCAAGAACACAATTTCCCAACACGTTAAGGGAATAAGAGATGTAGTATATCTGAGATAACCCCCAAAACAACACACTTGATTAGAGCTTTCTTTTTGGACTTGAAAAAAAGTTCCTCCCATTTGTGGGTTGGCGCCAGTAGCTAAGAGTAACAGTAACGGGAACAAATTGGTAACAAGGGAAAAGTAAAGCTAAAAGCAACAAGATGGTAAAATTTCTCATTTACATTTGGATTTAATTCTAAATCTGGCAGATACATTTGAATGAGAACCATCGGCAAAAAAAAAAGTTTATTTCTCAGTTTTCTTACCACAGGAAAGGATATATGAACAGAGCATCATCTGCCTCTCTTGCTCTAACATCTGATTCATAAATGCTAAATAGATTCTAATTATGTTTGCCTTTCAAACTACATCTTGTCCTCCAACTTACTCCACACAAATGCAGCAAATTGCCTTTTTTTCCTTTTAAAACTGGTAAGTTTGTATTCTTCAGCATTAAGGATATGCTGGCCACCTCAAAAATACATAAACTACAGACTCCCTATCAGATCTACAATCTAGACAGTATCTTCTATACATAACTGTTTACACCAAAAAAGTAAAGATCTAATACAATCTCATTTAATTTTGTGAATGGAACTGGAACTATCTTCAAAACATCCATTCTCCACCATCTCTTCTCTCTCTTATTCCCCTCCCCCCCTCCTCCTTATCCAGCCAGCTAAGAAGGTCTGATGTATGGCTCAGGCATGGTCCAGCTATTGCCTATGATGTTGAGAAACAAATTCCACAGCTGAGCAGTGTACTTGCAATGCGAAAAAGGTGCTTGTTTGTCTCCTCAATCACCATACATAGAGAACACCTGGGAACCAAGTGAAGCACTTTGCTTTGGTAGGCATGTTGCTTTTCCAGAAGTAATTTCACTTGAATTGATCATTCTCATTATTCACCTGAATACCTCTTATGTATTATCCCATTTCTATCATGTTTCCAGAGAGCTCATCAGCCTCTGTATTACTGATAGAAACTTTCCCTACTTACCCAATAACAAGGGTACCCTCCCTATCTCCCAAGCATTTAGAAGCCTCCTAAAAGGGATATCCCACCCCTGTGTGGACCAACACTCCTGGACTGTCACCTCAGGATCTACATAAAAACGAAATAGGTCAGGGAATGCCTCCTTTAGAGAAGTTTGTTCATTCCACCTATCTCTCCAAAATTTTGTCCTTGCACCACTGCCAACCTTGAGGCAGATGTTGGCTTCCATTGATTTCCATAAGTTCCTAATTGTTCTCCACACTCCTATTCCATAGGTATCAGTTACCATTTCTGTGCACCAGGGGCTAGTTTCACCATACTTTGTCACATTGACTTCCTTCCACAGTACCCTGTCCTCGGTGATGTATCTCCATAAACATTTCAACAGCAGACACTCATTCTGCAAGCTCAAGTTTCTGATTCCCAATCCCCCTTCTCTTTTGCTAAGCAACATTGTCTTCCAGTTTACCAGACAATAACCCTTCCCCTCCTTATTCCCTTGCCATAGAAACTTCCTCCTAATCTTATCCAGTTTTTTCACCACCTTTGCTGGAATTGGGAAAAGTGACATCATATAAGTAGGCAGTGAATCGAGTACAGAATTGTTTTGATTTTCATTTGCCATCAAAACATTGTAATAAATACCTCTGCAAAGGCAATCAATTTAACACCAAATCCTGTAACTATGTTCCCTTCCACAGAGCATTCAACAGCCCTTCGGTGACTGCACTCAAGTTATCAAGTTCCATGTGTCATTTCCATAGACACTTCTTTTTTGTGAAGTGCTAAGTCTCTGATGTCCAGACCACCTAGTTCGTTTGAATACACGACCTTATCCCACCTAACCAAATGAAATTTGTGACGGCTATTGTTCCCTTCCCAAAGAAAATTCCTTATGATCTTATCCAGTTGTTGGCCTAACTGGAAATGAGGTGGAGTGAAATACTACACATTGGAATGATATCAAGCACACTATTGATCAGTGTTAGTCGCCACCTATAGAAAGGTATTGCATCTGCCAAAAAGCAATCCTTTTTTCGAAGTTTTCTATGACTCCACACTCCATCTGCCTTGTATTTGGCCCCCAATGGGAGACCTAAGAATGTGGTTGGGAATGTTCCAGTACTACACAACCCAACCAAATATGCTTGCCGGATCATCTATGTTTTGCACCTCATTAACAGGGTAGATTACACTCTTGAGCATGTTGATACAAAGAGTTAAACTGCTTCAGCTATGAGCAATGTAAGGTTTAGATAGAGGACCTGCTCTCTTTCTGCATAAAGTAGATGCAAAATTTGACTGCTCTGTCCCTTTCCATATCAAAAACATTTAGTCAACGCTGTTGTTTTTCTCTATCCAACATTCTACTCAGCCCTTCAATAGTTAGAATGAACAGAAAAGGTGAAAAAGGAATCACCTTGTCTTGGTCCTCTTTGTGGGCAGAAGAATCCTACTGGGCTCCTATTGATTATGATTGAGTACTTCACCATAGAGATGTTGAATTCAATCCAGTTTACTCACTTTTCACCAAACCCCATGTGCCTTAGAATAGATATGAGATAAGACCAATTCAATTGGTCAAAAGCTACCTCAACATCTAGTTTGCATAGTAATCCAACATTCCCTTGCTTCAATTGTCAAACAAACACCTGATTTGCTATGACTGAGACATATGTGATCTGCCCCCGTTTCATTAAAGCATTCTATTGATTTAAGACCAGTTTCCCATAACTCCTTTCAGCCAATCTGCAAGAACCTTTGCTATGATCTTGTATATGCTCCTAATCAAGCTAATTGGTCTATAATCTCTGAGCTCCATTGCCCTTTTTTTCTTAGGGATAAGTGTTATGAATGAGGTATTGCAGGACTCAACCCTTCAGCAGTGTTGATGATAATACTGCATCGCTACTAGTAATCTGTCTTGATAAAGACCCAAGAGCACTGACAGAAAGCCATAGTGTACCTATCATTCCCAGGGGCACTTGACTTAATGGCTGCTAACACTCCCTTTTCTTCAAAAGCTATTTCTAGAGTGTTGCTTTCTTCTCAGGCAATTCTATCAAAATTGGCAGAAGGCCTCCAACTTTCTTGCTTAGTATATAAGCTTTCAAAGAATTCCAATGTCTTCCTTTTGATTGCCTCCTTATCTTCAATTATCACCAGAAGTCTATCTATGCATTTGGATCTAATCTTATGAAAATATGTGGTGTTTCTGTCCCCTTCCTTGAGCCAAAGGCATCTAGATTTCTACCTCCAGGGGATAGGTCCTGTATGAATTCTTTACATCTATCACGTTCAATTTCTTCCACTACATTCCAATATTCACAACTAAAGCTATAAATACTAACATATGTCTTTTATGGCAAATTACAGGTTCTCTAAATCTAGAAATTTTCTATATCAGACTTATCACTATACCAAAATACAAGAATTCAATTGAAAGAAAAACATACATGTCCTTAATTAAAAATAAGTTTCTATGGTAAACACCAAATTCTCTACGAAAGAAATTCTGGTAAAGCTTTCGATATATCAGACGAGCTCACTCAATCAACCCATTACACCGCATACTAAGCAGCAAATAAAATTTGGTGATAGGCAAGGCAACTAAAATATGGATGTCACATTCAAGGCATCATGCGAGTCAAATCCACTGCAAGTACTAGATTGACAATTTGGAGGTTTTTACCTTTCACCCTTTGATCATAAGTAGTACGATCGCGCATCAAGAGAGCTGCAGCTTCTCCATTTAGGGGATCCGATGGGTTAGGATATAAAAGGAGTTGAGGAAGGAACACTTCAAAAACATTTACAAGATCTGCAAAAATGAAAAGGATAAACATAAATTATTGAACCCAGAAGTATCACTCAAACAAGGAGTAGCAGAAATTTAAAAGGACTGGAAACTGAAGAATGCCAAAATACCAAACATGGGGCTCCAGGTTTGATTGATAACATCTAAGCAGACTGAACCTGACCTGGAATTCAAAGAACATGAAAATGTAGATTTAGAGAAGTCTTTCATAGGTGTCAAATTCCATGCCAAAATATGAAATAAATAAGCAAGATAGTTGCAGCATCACTCACATTTCATCCACATTCGGATGGTAAATCTTGTTAACAAAACCAATGGATGGTGACTTGTAAGGATAGGCATCTGGGAGCTCTACCCTCACTTTCCACACACCTCCCAGGTAAGGACCTATTGTAACCATCAAGAAACAAGATTGTTAGAAACAATCAAAGACGGTCATTTTGTGATCAAACTTCCAAAAAAATCTCAAAAGGCAAGCAGCTGTCACTAAATCCTAATTCAGAAAAATCAACAATCTTGCATACTATAACTATCGGCGCAGTAAACTATGAAATACATGAAGGCTGAAGCTACTACAAAGATTCATACCAAGAACAGGGTTCTTATTTTGCTATCTGAACATAATCTAAATTCAGTAGCAGCAAGAACAACTCCCAAATGTTTTTTCCAGATGTTGTCCAAAACGCTAATTCGCAAGTGAACATAGATTAATGTGATCAGTTCTCTACAACATGAATGAAATGATATGAATAGAGTGGAGCAAATATAACGGATTCATATAGCTGACCCCAACTGGAATTGTAGCATAGTTGATGAATTGACAGTGTTCTACAACATAAACCAAACTATTCAGACAAAAGCAAGTCTTTTAAGTGAAAGTCCCTATCTTTACAGCTAAATCAAGAACATATAAACTAAACACAGCTGACCAAGAAAGGATCAAAGCCAGAAACAAGAAAACAAAACCCAACACAGATATATATACAAAGTGTACACACATTTGCACAGAAAAAATCACAAAAATGAGCAAACAAACTCAGAAATGGTATAAGAAACAGATTTTTTACTCTCTTTGGGTCCATGAAATTCCACAAAAAATTCTTGCATTCCGTCATTGATCATCTCCACTTTGTAGTCACTCATCATCCTAAATTTTTTCCAAGAAAATCAATACCCACTTAGATTACAAACAAAACTAAAACAACCCATCAACAAAAAAAAATCACAAATTTGAGTAAATTTGACTTCCAATTCACAGTTTCTTCACTCACCATCCTAATTTTTCCCCAAGAAAATGAATACCCACTTAAACACACACAAAACTAAAACAACCCATCAACATAAAAATCATAAATTTGAGTTCCATTTTACAATTTCTTCACTCATCATCCTAAATTTTTCCAAAATAATGAATACCCACTTAAACACACACAAAACTAAAACAACCCATCAACATAAAAATCATAAATTTGAGTTCCAATTCACAGTTTCTTCACTCATCATCCTAAATTTTTCCAAAGAAAATGAATACCCACTTAAACACAAACAAAACTAAAACAACCCATCAATTTACAGTTTCATCAAGTCCATCTCTCTGCGTTTGCTAGGGGAAGACATGATTCCGATTACTTCCTTATTCTTTCTTCCTTTTTTCTTTTTTTTCCCCCTCTTTTTTTGCTTTTATCGATTGAAATAATAGTATTGCACTGCAATTGGGATTTCAGATTATGGGTTTTATATATATATATATATGAAGAGCTGAGAAGAAAATGTAAAGATAAATTCGAATAGGGCGGTTTCAGACATGATTGATGAAAAAGAGGGACTTCTTGTGTCATTTTTTCAGTGACTAATTTTTACTTTTGAGTCCTTATACTATTAACAATTGTACACTTTTGACCCGAGCTATTTTACAACTTTTTTTACTCTAAAGTTTTAATAATTTTATTTTTGGAAGTGTGAAATATCTAATGACTTGGGGGGAAAGTATTTTTTTTTAATTATCAGAGATATCTATCAATTTAATTAGAAGGCAAAGATTATTATAAATTAATAATTACAAGGAACATGAAATTAGACTAAATTAGATTTTAAAAATTATGATACTTTACTATATATATATATATATATATATATATATATATTATTTTTTATATTATTTTTTTATTTTATTTATTTATTATTTCCAATATCAAAAATAAATTTCTCGATTGAAAATGAATAAAAATGTCGTCATTTGTTGGACCATATCTTAGAATTTTGTGGGGAAAAAGTATTCTTTCGTTATTGAATTCTTATAGAAATTAAATTTAGGAGAAATATGTATGTCTTCGCGGGACAAAGTTAAAGGTACATATCAATTTCAAAGAACAATAATAATAATAATAATATCAATCTTACATCTATCTTTATAAGGTAGAAAGACTATTCTCGATAAATTCTTCACTCAAACAAGCAAGATAAACAAAGCAAAATAAAACAACGAAATAATAGTAAAAATTATATAAAATACAACAAGATGCTACACGAATAGTTGAGTACCAACTAATGCTACTAAATAAAGAGAAAATGAGTAGCCTCTTGCCTCTCACGGCATAAAAATACGATAACAGTCGACTATCTACTATTATTTTATCTCTAATTCTTGATTTTCATACTTTTTTAAAAAATTTATAAAATTATATATTCAGTAATTTGAAAATGCATCTACAATTTTTTTAGGTGTCACTGCCTTTAGCACCTAGACATGTGTCATTGCCACCATTGCACAATGTTGAAACCAATCCACTATAATAATAATAATAATAATCTTTAATTCCCTATAACCTATGCACTCATAATTTATATGTCAATTGTTCCCATTGTA
Source organism: Solanum etuberosum (assembly GCA_029582245.1). Taxonomy (NCBI): domain Eukaryota; kingdom Viridiplantae; phylum Streptophyta; class Magnoliopsida; order Solanales; family Solanaceae; genus Solanum; species Solanum etuberosum. The sequence goes on along the minus strand of JAJONR010003354.1, from coordinate 16,276 downwards.
GTGAGCATAATTGAGTATTCCAACAAAAGAAAACATTAGATAAGTAGAAAGAAGATATAAAAAATATTAGTAGTATCTAACTAGTAGTAATAATATGAAGAAGGATGGAGACATGGGGAACTAAAAAAATTGTAATACTTTTTTTTTTGATGAATATGATATCGATGAGATAGTGTTTGTTGGTTATTATTTATCTCTGTTCTAAAAATATTTGTTGTCATAAAATTTAAATTTTATAAGTAAAGCTTCATGATAATAGTATGATAGAATCGACTATATCATGTCATATGATTTTATATACATCGAACTATATATTATAGTAATTTTCTTCTAATTTTTTTTATGTGAATGAAAGTGTTTAATGGAAATTGTGAAAGAAAATTTAAAAACTCCAATAATTTTTCTAAAAGTATTGAATAAACACAAATACATATGTGCTTATTAAATCAAATAAACTCAAAATTGACTAAGTTTATAGAGTTCTAGAACCTCAACTGATTTGTTGTATATAGATTTCTTCTTTGATTTGTATTTCATTTTTTTCTTTTGAAATCAGACGAAATAGTCGATAAAAGAATTTGATTAAAGAAACAAATATCTATATTGTAAAACGAAGGTCGATTTATAATATTTAATCTTATTGAATAACATAAAGTTTGTTTTCGATAGATTTTTTTGCTCAAATAAAATAATTTAAATAGACATATATACATATTTAACGATAAAATAATAAAGCGACCAATATATTATAATATAACAAATTAAATGGGAATATAGACATGTTTAAGTGGTCACATTAAGCAATATATGCTTAGTCCACCAAATTGCTAAATTGATAAACAAAAACAACCAAGATTAATAAACTTGTTTGCTGTACAAATCTTTAACATTAGTCTTTTATAAGCAACGATCTAAACAACGATCTCTATCGAAGGAGTTTCAACTGAATTCTTTTATCGAAAAACTGTAATATAGATTTAAATTTTTTTTATCATGTATATGAAAATTGTTGAAATTCCTAGAATACATAAAATAAATTATTTTTTTCTGAATTCCCTTGATGAAATTTCTGACACATTAAAAAAAATTACATTATAATTTGAACTCCAAATTAAATGATACATACCTACCAATGTGGGATGAATTTCTTCAGAATCCCATAAATAGCATCAACACAAGATACTCACTATCAGATACCAAATCATAAAATCAAAAGATTTCATCCTTTTATACAAGAATAGAAAGAAGGAATTAATGCAAAGTCAATGAATATAATTCTTTTTTTTTTATTAAAAAAAGAGTAGTATTTTCTTTTGATTTCCCACCTTGTGTTCAGTATCCATTTTAGGTATCTTACTAATTCAGATTTACCGTGTAAAATTCATTAAAAGGGAAAAACACTTCTTATCTTTTTTATTCTCAGGTTCGATCTCATCCCACCATAGTCTTCAGTAATAATATATAGAAAAAGAAAAACTAGTAATTTTTTTTGTTATCCGATGTTCGATACCTCATTTAGCACTCGACGATTGATTCGAAGTTAAGACGTGTAAAACTAATTAAATGACAAAAAACATTTTTTATCAGACTTTTTTTTCTCAAAGATCGATTTTGAAACCTTTAATTAAACATGAAGAAATTATGTATGTCCATCCTATCATTACCTAGAAGAAGAAAAAAAACTAAGTTATCAAGTGTAGAGCTCCCTTCATTCCAATAAGGATCCTAGAAGAGTAAATGCAGCTCCTGATATATGCAAACCACAAACCTATCTAAAATTAATTTGAGAATAGATAGGATTGAGGGATCCATAGATTAGCAGCTCAATTTTCCCTCTTAGATCCTCTTTGGAATTCAGAAGAGCTCTACCTTTAAAACTCTAATCTTCCTCGAACAAGTTAAAATCAACTATATGAATATTAGTATAATCCACAAGCAGAGTATGCAAAAGATAGTATATACGTAGACGTTACATCATCCTTGAAAAGGAAGAAAAAGTTCTCAACGACTGATCCGAAGTTACAACATGTAAGACTAATTAAAGAACATAAAAACGTTTTCTATCAAAGAAATTTCTTTTCAAAGATCGAATTCAAAACCTTTAATTAAACATGAAAAAATTATATATGTCCATCATATCGTTACATAGAAAAAAAATTAGGTTATCAAGTGTAGAGCTCCCTTCATTCCAATAAGGATCCTAGAAGAGTAAATGCAACTCCTGATATATGTAAACCACAAACCTATCTAAAATTAATTTGAGAATAGATAGGATTGAGGGATCCATAGATCAGCAGCTCAATTTTCCCTCTTAGATCCTCTTTGAAATTCAGAAGAGCTCTGCCTTCAAAACTTTAATCTCCCTCGAACAAGATAAAATAAGCTATATAAATATCGATATAATCCACAAGCTGATATGCAAGAGATAGTATATACGTAGATGTTACATCTTCCTTAAAAAGGGGTATATCAATCCCATCTAAATGAGGAAAATGGTAAAACACATTAACATGCAAAAGTAATAACAACTAAAAGAAATAAGAAATGTATACTAACACCTCTAGATGACCTTTTATCATCTAAAACTTTATATATATGAAAAAAAATATATGAATCAAAAGTATAAAATTATATATGATGAGCAAAAAATGTTGCTATACAACATATATTATTATATATATAAGGAAAATGAATGTTTAGAATGAGAATAAGATGAGAAAATACATACATATTTATAGGAGAAGTTTGAGTAGTTGGGTGTGAAATCTCATTAATTTTTTTTTTGTTTTTCAATAGTTAGGCCATTGCCTTTAATTATCTCTTTGGAAATCACATGCACCCCCCCCCCCCCCTCCAACACACCCTTATAACACTATGTAATTAATTAAAAAAGTATAAACAATTAATTTCTATTTGCATTATATTATATATTTTTTTCTCTTATATAAAAGAGAGTTTTAAGTTTAAGCAAAGCCGTCTTCAAGATATTTTTGAAAAAATCTTTAATTTAATTAGTATATAATTTTTCGAAATTATGAAATCCATTTTAGCTATCTTTAGTTATAGCTTAATTATTTTGAATGTCACTAAAAATCATTAATCGATGATGATTTTTTTTTTAATTATGTATATCTCAATGGACCTCTACACGCAAAAAGATGAAACGATTCACTACCACACAAACAAACATTATAGTTTATTTCAGAGTAAAAATTTAAAATCATCTAATCAATACCTTTTAAAATTTATAAATATTTATAATATTTATCAAGTATTTGTTTGCCACTTAATGAGATGATTTTATATCATTTAATTAATACCATTTAAAAAATAAATTTATAAACAAATAAAAATAAATTTTCTTGGAAAAATGAGTTATTACATTGATTTATTTTCTTGGAATTTGTTTTTTTAAATAAAAATAAAATTTTACAAATTGATTTAAAAAAATATTTTTTTTTCCCCACCGTTTATTGCTTAAGAAGGTAATGCACGTTTCTTTGTCAAAACAAGACAATTACGGTTGCTAATCAAACAATTATTAACATAAATTTTATATACGTTACGAACCATTTTTTTTGGAACCTTCGATGTAGGCAGGTCTAGTGTGAGCCTTTTATGTAACTGAACATTGAAATTTTGACTCCTTCATAATTTTTTAGTTTGATACACAAAACATTTCATGTTCAAGCAAAGTCTATAGGATCACATTCCCGATAAAGCATATTATAACGTAAGTATTAGTGGATGATTCCCCGACTCGAAGTTGTCACATAGATAACTTTTTTCTACTACCTAATAGGATGAAAATGATATGACTATATATTAATTTAGGAAAAACAAGCTCAAATTAATGAATATCGATAAATACAAGAGAAAAACAGAAATAACAATAACATATTCAATATAATTTTATATGTAGGGTATGACCCATACAGTATGAGGATGATAGAATATATACAACCCTTAATTACCCCTGTTTCAAAGGTTGTTTCCGTTAGATACTCGGTTTAAATAAAACATTTCAAAATAATTTGAAAAAAGAAAATATAAAAATGAAAGCAATAACAACAATTAAATAAAACGAAATGAAGAGAAGTATACAACATACAAAAGAAATAATAGTAATGACAATGAAATAACATGATAATCGAAGCACTAAAAACAATAACAAAATAAAGCAAAATGGAAAGCAATATACAACATATAAAAGAAAGAACAATAATAACGATAAAATAATATGATAGTCGAAGCACTAAAATCGTAATCGGAAAAAACTTGAAATGAGTACATAACAAAAATAAAATTAAGATGCATCGGCAACAGGACTTGAACCTGCGCGGGCGAACCCCAACAGATTTCAAGTTTCCCTCCTTAACCACTCGGCCATACCGACTTCAATGGCTGGGCTACTATAAGATTTTAATATATTTTTGCTTTTATTTGTTTCAAAAATAGATTTTCACTTTATCTGTTGTTTTTAATATATCAAAAAAATAATCATATTTTACCCTTAATATTAATTAATATGTGTATTGAATAAACTACGCATTTTAATCATTATTTATTAAGGAACATGCAAAGTTTAAAGCAGATAAGTGAAAACGAACTAAGAAAGTATTTTGTAAAGAGCATATTCTTCATATTTATTACATGTTACTCTCTCATCTCAAAATACTGATCAGTATCATTCTAACTAAAAATATATGTTTAAAAATACGTTGTTATTTTATTTGATCCAAATAAATTAAGTAATTTATTTTTATTTTAATTATTCTTGCAATACCTTAAACTATAACTTATATTTATCTAACCAAAACCACCGAGTGATATTATAAATTCACATATAAAAAGATAATAATAGTTTTGCCTTGTGCTCAAACTCACGGAGTTTGAATTTTTGAAGATTTAGCTAAAGTTATGTACCTATTTAGATGAGTATAATTAGGAATGTAATCTATTGTTTTTCTGAATTTGGTTAATAAGCTCATTTAATTATTGAATTACTTATTTTACATTCAATTATAATCTTTTTCATTCTCTATTTTATGAATATTGGGTTATTACATTAAACATTCATGTATTATGATTAATTATTGATAAGCCTCTTGTATTTTATAAATAAAATATTTACACTTTTTATACGATGAAAAGCTTACGTTTACATTCCTCGTGATGTTATTCTAAAGACATTTTTTTTATTTTTTATAAAGTGACAATCATACGAAAATGAAACTTCATCAAATTGAGAATATTTAAGATATTTGAAACGGAATGATAAATATTTTTTACATAATAAAATAATATAATTAAATAAATGACAAATAACTTACGTAATCAAAGTATAGAAAAGTTATTATTAATAGTCGGTATATTTTCATTTCTTATTTATGAGTTTCGAAAGATAAACATTTTTAAAAAGATTTATTATTTTTTCTTTAGAGGCATGAATAAAATTTTGTGTCTGACATTTTTATCTTCGTCTTAGAATTTCATAAGAGTAATTTTGTAAAATGTTTAACCTAAAATATAAGTTCGTTTTTTAGTTTAATTAAATAGAAGTGGTACGTGTAAAATTGAGTCATATTATATGAGTGTTTAGTGTAATTAATTATAAAATATTATAATACTTTTTCTAGTCAAAATTCATAGATATACACTCAAAATTGATAACAACTGTCAGTTTCAATATTTACACTAATTTAATTACTATACAAGACATTTCTCTTCACACATTCTAATCTAAATTATTATCACTACAATCTCTTCTTACTCTGTATATTCCATAACTTAATCATGATAAATTAGTATGATTCGATATCATACAAAGACAATAAAATTTAAAAGTAAGTGAATCAAAAAGAGTATAGACTATAGATTAAAGGTGTGAATACAAAATTTCATGTAACTTAACACCTTGTTTTAAATTAAAGTGAAAAATGAATTCTCCATTATTTTTATAAAATAAAAGAAAATCATATACGCTCCTATTTTTTTTTGCCTTTATACTCTTTCACTGAGACATTTGAACAAACACTTTGTTAGCAATTTCAGAAATCTCATTAGCAACTTACCAATTCAATGGTATGTTGAGTATATATATACTTCGATTAGCTGTGTAGAACAGTTTAGCAGTGCGGCGGATGCAAAACCCATAAAAATTTGGGAAAAATCGGAAGAAAAAGATGTCTGAAGTGGAGAAATTGTTGGCTATGAATAGGAAAGCTGCAGATCGTTATCTGAAGCGAGAAGTTCTTGGTGAAGGTACTTATGGTGTTGTTTACAAGGCTATTGATACGAAGGTAACTTTTTTGTGTATACATTTGTGGGTATTTCTCTGTTTTTCATTTGGAGTATTTGGTTTTGTGGGTTTTAGGGTTTATGTTTAAATTCATGAGGGTGGTTTGGTTTTTGTTGAATTTTGTTATTTCATGTTGAATTGTTGATGATTAAGGTTTGTTAAGTTTTATTTTTTGGTAAGGGGAATCGAACCATCAGATAGGCAAGCTGTTATCGTTTGTTAAGTTTTTGAATTGGAAACAAAAAGGAAAAGCTGTTTGTGCTAGCTTGTGGGTGTTGGTGTGTTTTTCATTTTGATGTATTTAGTTTCGATAATTCTAGGATTTCTGTAATAAATGAATGCTATGGTATCCAAGCATCACATAGTCCATTTGAATTTTGATTTTGGCATGTTGAATGGTTGAAGATTAAGTTTGTTAAGTTATTATTTTATTTTTGAAGGGGAAATGGGGGAGGGAATTACAAGGTGGGGGAATCAAACCCTCGTCAATAAGGTGAAGTTCGTGTAGGCAACCAGCTAAGCTATTAGATTACCTATTTGTTAAGTTTTTGAATTGGAAACAAAAAGGATAAGCTATTTGTGCTAGCTTGTGGTGTGTGCGTTTTTTCATTTTGCGATATTTGGTTTCGATAATTACTGGATTTCTATTATAAATGGATGCCATGGTATCCAAGCATCACATAGTCCATTTGAATTTTGGTTTTGTCATGTTGAATGGTTGAAGATTAAGCTGTGTAAGTTTATGAATTGAACTCAGTGAAAATGCTGTTAGTGCTATCTCGTGTGTGTGTATTCGTTTTTCATTTACGATATTTGGTCTCGATAATTCTAGGATTTCTATGATTAGTGAATTCCATGTTATTCAAGCTTCAACATAGTCAAAATTCTGAAATGTGTTTCATTTAATTTTTATCGTGCAAAGTTGAATGGTAAGTTAATGTAAGCTTTAGAATTGCGCACAAAAAAAGGGTAAAAAATAATTCTGTTAGTGCTAGATCTTGTGCTAAATCTTAGATGTATGCTGGTGATTTTTGAAATCCTTTGTTACTAATCTTGAAGTTGAGCCTTGGGGTATATGGTAAAATTGTTGTCATGTGACCCAGAGGTCACGGATTTGAGCTGTGGAAACAGCCTCTTGCAGAAATGCAGGGTAAGGCCGCGTACAATAGTCCCTTCTGGTTCAGCCCTTCCTCGGACCTTGCCATAGCGGGAGCTTAGTACACTGGGTTGCCTTTTTTTTGTTATTAATCTCGACAAGGCATAATTTTCTAGGCTATATGGATTAGCTTGAGATTTTGAGAACCTCTTAACAGAATGGTTAATTGCCTTGAAAGACAAACTATTTAGAAGTGTTGAAGTGAAATAGGCTTGGATAATGTGAAATGGTTATAAATGACTCATATAATGGGCCCCAACTAGTTATGATTTTGGATTGAGGCATAGTAATTAACTGATTTAACATTTAGTTCCATTTTGTATTGAAATAATGATATATCTGATGTATGCTTTAATTTCATTTTCTGCAGAGTGGCCAGGTTGTTGCTATCAAGAAAATTCGTCTTGGGAAACAGAAGGAAGGGGTGAATTTTACTGCCCTGAGGGAAATCAAATTATTGAAAGAGCTGAAGGATCCTAGCGTTATCGAATTGATTGAGTGCTTCCCGCACAAAGGAAACTTGCATCTTGTGTTTGAGTTCATGGAGACAGATCTTGAGGCTGTGATTCGTGATAGGAATATCTTCCTCTCACCTGCGGATATAAAATCTTATATCCAGATGACATTGAAAGGTCTTGCTTTTTGTCACAAGAAATGGGTCTTGCATAGGTATTTCCTTGTATATTCTCGATTTCACTAGATTCCAACTTGTGTTCAGCTTCCTTAAATGCCGTGTCTTCCTGACAGAGATATGAAACCAAACAATTTACTGATTGGACCTCATGGGCAGCTTAAGCTTGCTGACTTTGGATTAGCACGTATATTTGGTAGCCCTGACAGAAGATTCACTCATCAGGTATGTTGGGCTATTCTACTTGAATGATCAAATGTGAATTAGTTGATTTGCTTGCTCCTTACCTAATGAATGACCTGGAATGAGCCACATATTAAAATCACCTTTGATTTATTTCTTATGGAACTGGAGTTATTAGTTTCTCCCAGTGTTCTAATCAAATATGGAGGTATCTGTTTTTGAAATTTAGACTTTCTTTAGAGGATGTCTAATATACCAAATAAGGGTGGTCTTTTGTTCTTTTATCAAAATGTCTAATTCAAAAAAAAAAAAAAACGAAATGTGATCCAATGCTGCACCCTTTTATATTTATGATGATCAAAGTTGACAAAGTTACTCCTATCTTATATAGCTAGTGTTGAACAGTACACGATTTCAATTCTTATGTTAATAACTGTTGTTCACAGATATTTGTATGTTTTACTTATTTGGTCTATACATTTCATTCCACGGTGAAAAATACATGCAAATTATTGACTATATGACCTTGTTTTTGGAGAATTAGGAATTGCTGTATTGTGGTATGCGTACAAATTTGAGCAGGATGTTGTCAAAATAGTGCAGATATAGCAGTAGAATCCTGTTTCTTTATTTAATATTTTATATGGGAGAGATGCTATCTCTACTACTTTTACTGTTGGAAATAGTGTAAACAACATTTACCTTTTAATCTGGTTGGATACTTTTAGGTTTTTGCCCGGTGGTACAGAGCACCAGAGTTATTGTTTGGTGCGAAGCAGTACGGACCTGGAGTAGATGTTTGGGCCGCTGCATGTATCTTTGCTGAGCTCCTCCTGCGGCGACCATTTTTGCAGGTGAATGTCTATGTCATGATTATACTTCTCACAAGTTGTCCTTCTCCTTTGAAGCGAAATTGGTCTATTGCTTGTTTTGATTAGTGGGTTTTGCAATGGAAGACATATTATCCAAATGTTCATGATCTGTCCTGTTATTATTCTTCGAAGAACTTGCCCACTAATTTTCATTACTTCGTCAATTTTTGTGAGTTATGTTGTCTTCCCTTTATGTGTTCGTTCTCGTTAAATTTACAAAAGTTTCACTAGAAGAATAAAAGCTGTGAAGTAATTGTCCTTCCCGTTCTGTTCTAGAAAACTTCATGTGCAGTTGAAAATGAAGCCATAGTGAAAAGCAAATTACTTATTGAGCTAGACTGAACCTTTTTTCGCTTCCATGTTCCTATGATGGTCCCTTTCCATGATAAGTTCTTCAATAACTATTTGAACTTCTGTTACACTTTATATGCTACATTCACTACTCCTATCTGCCTGTTGTTATTTTAGTCCATAATTTGTTTTGAAATCTGTGACTATATTAGGGAAACAGTGATATTGATCAGCTAGGGAAGATTTTTGCGGCCTTTGGGACCCCAAAGTCTTCGCAGTGGCATGATATGGTCTACTTGCCGGATTATGTTGAGTACCAATATGTCCCTGGACAGCCATTCAAAACACTGTTTCCAACGGCTACTGATGATTGTCTGGATCTTCTGTCTAAGATGTTTACTTACGATCCAAAAGCTAGGATCTCAGCACAGCAAGCATTGGAGCATCGGTATGTTTATTCTTCATCTTGTTTAGTTTGCACACTTTGCGGTTGATGTGGGTACTGACCTTTTCCTTTCTTTAGGTACTTCTCATCAGGACCTCTACCTACGGAACCAGCTCTGCTTCCAAGACCTCCCCCTAAGCGAGAGCCTGCAAATCCTAAGGTGTCAGATCTCAATCCACATGATGGTCCTGTGGTATTGTCACCACCAAGAAAGTCAAGAAGAGTAATGCCTCATCGCGAAGGATTCGAGGCAAATGTGCATCCAGAAAAGATGGATGACCATGAAAATGAGATCCGACAGGCTGCTGGTGAGAGGAGTGAACAAGTACCCATGTCACTGGATTTCTCAGTCTTTGGGATGAAACCACCTACTAGACCGACCATTAACAGGTATTAGCTGATACGCCTTGCAATAGCTTCTACTAACCATGGCTACATGTGTTGTTCTTGATTGGTAATATGCCATTGTTGTTATCCTGTTGGCTGATGCATTGCCTTTGAACTCACACACTGGTTGTGCTCAAGTAATCAAACTTTATTGATTTTCCCTTGTCAACTGGAGCAACGTACTAGAATAGTTGATTAACAAAATCATTGTTTTTGTCTATTTCACTGTTGAGTTCATTCTAACTAGGAACTATTGCAATTTCTCCCAGCTGTTTGTCATAGAATCCGTGAAGGGAAATAAGTCTGGGATGTATATTTTTATTAATATATGAGCTGTTCTATTAAGAGTTCGAACTTTTTACTTTAAAATTTGCCTTCTTTTGTTCTTTAGTGCGTTGCGAAATTGTTAATTCATTAGACAGAAGGGCAACAGAAGCAGTATTGTTTTGGCCTTGTAGCCGACCTTGATATACTCAACTCGTGCAGGAAGATACCATATGCACGTCTTGGTTTTTAGTTTGTATACATTGCACGGTATTTCTCACAAAAAATGGGACTCGTGTTCTTCGAAACCACATGTGCAGGCGATGACAGGAAAAAATGAGGGGAGGGATGTCCATCTAGTGGTCAAATTACTGTAGCTCCTAAGGCATAAGCTTTTTTCCATAAAAATGGAGAACTAAAACAGATGTTATTTTGGTGGATTATTTTCTAAGGAAATATCTGGTGTGTGCTACCATTACTAAGATGATTGCTCTTGAGATTCTACGCCAGGCAACGAGTATATATGAATGCTAATACTGATACCACCAACAATTATCAAGATTTTGATATGCATGAAGTTATTATTTAGTCATTTTATATGAACCTTTTACTACTTTGATGTGCTATCATTGTAAATCTCCTCAACCTTTTTTCACCTGCAGCGCTGACAGATCGCATTTGAAGAGGAAATTAGATCTTGAATTCCAACCCGAAGAGGAATAACATATCTTTCTGAATCTTTTTTTCATCTGGATGAAGGCTGCTATATTGTTCAAGGTGTGTGGTAAATATATCACTTGTGTATTTTCATTCCTTTCGAATTTGTTCACTCTTATATCCAGATTAATCTAAATTCGAGGTGTTTGCCAATTTACCAGGCCATAATTTTGGTGAACAAGGAAAAGAATCTTTATTTCAGGTATATCGGTGGTACATTATTGCATCAAATGTCCCCTCCTTTTCTTCATTTTGTGCGATGATCGCCTGTATAACGAGTGATCTTGGAGAAGTACATTGAACCATGGCAATAAAGTTTACCTAGTTCATTCTTTATCGTCGAGAGGAAGTAATTGTAATGCGGGTATACCCACGCTAGCATTCATATAAACGCAATTTTTTATATGCTGTTTGTAGAGAGACATAATTGATTTTCGTCTGTTCGAGTTTATATCAAACTTGAGTTTGTGAGACTATGCATTGCTTTTGGAATTGCTAGTTTTAATTTGGTGGATATTGTCTATGCAGAGAAATCTTGAATTTTTACATTGCATTTTGATCACATTTTGGTAGTGATATGGAAGTGAATTTTTATACTTTCGTTAATACAACAATGATATACCCCGTGTAATCCCACAAGTGGGTTTAGATGAGGGTAGAGGTTATGCAGACCTTACTTCTACCTCGCAGAGATAGAGAGATGGTTTTCAATGGACTCTCAGCTTAATTACTTTCATTGGTTATGGCTAAATTATTTTTTACATATTATGACAAGTCTAATATAATACTTTCTTTGTTAGTATTTGTCTTAGTTTAACCGGATATGGAATTTAAGAAATACTTTTAAATCTTACAATTTTGAATTGAATGTGTGATATATACTGACAGTCTAATATATTTTTTGTATCTCGTAATCTTAAACATATCATATCCTTTGACGTTACTTAAACTTCTGTTACATATTTTATTCACTAATATCTATCAATTTCTAATATTTTTCCTCAAAACTTGGCAAAAGATTACGAATAGGTACCATATTCTTTTTAAGGAATAATTATGGCCCTAAGTACTTCGGCCAACTAGTTCATAGGTTGTGTACACATTTATACACAACATATCCGGTCAAAATCTTGGCTAATTGATCGAAGTGGATAGCTCCAGTAGACCCATAGATTATGAATGAATCCTAAGCGGGTCCTCGTGGTCCAACATAATCAAATCATCAATAACAGTAACGTAAGCATGAGACTTTTTGGTAGTACCGGTGAACCAGATGGTCGCGGCGATGGAATCTGGGACGGATCAGGCTATCTATCAATCGATTTGAAAATAGCATGCTCATCTCGCTTTTCGTTCATTTTTGCCATGAAAACATAGCCGCCATAAAAAGATATTTCTCAAACAACTTTTTTTTTATCTTCATAAGGTAGGGATAAGACTGTGCACACACTATCTTCTTTTGACTTCACTTATGAATTAAACTGAGCATATTATAGTTATTGTTATTGTTATTACATACACAATATCATTTCGAATATCATTTTAATACCACACAAATCAGTCATATTGCAACTGATAGATATGAAACAACAGTAACTACCCCTCGACTATATGAATTTTATAATATGTTTTATTTAGCTCATGAAGAAATATTAAAAAGTATATGCTAAAAAAATGTCATGTTTCATACATAAGGGGAGTCGAGAGTATATCAAAAACCTCTCCAGCTCACAAATGTAGACGTAAGGGTGTACACTAAATCCTCTTCAAACATCACTTATAAAATTACACTGAATATATTATTATTGTTTCATACAAAAAGCTTGATGCATATACTTTGTTCAATTAAATCATTCAAAATTAAAAAGAAAAGCAGTTAAAAATAACTATATAAATCATTATTATTCATTTCGTTCTATTTGAAACAATTACATTCCAATACTCGATAGAAGAAAAAACAATATAAAGATTAAAAAGAAGTACCCACCTATTCAACTTGTATGCAAGCGTAATAGAAATTATGCTAAAGAAATATATGAAATAGTTTGTTTGCAAATTTCGATATTTAAACAAGTCAATAATTGCTTAACTGTCTCCTTAGTCCTTATGCATAAAAGATGAAACTTAATGCCGCACATCGAAAAATGTTACTTTGGAGGAATTTTTAAAGATGATCACGAAAAATGAATATTTGGATGAGTAGAGAAATGAAGTGTGTACCAGTCTCACTACAAAATTATGAATAAAAATATTATAGGTTTAAAGAAGTGCAAACAAGTATCCCACAAAAAGAAGGAACTCTTCTAAAAAAGTTGGAGAAGTGGAATGAAATTGGCAACAAAGTGCAGTAACAAGAGTCGAAGACAAGTGTTCTAATAAAATTGGGTGTTGGTGACAGAGTGTGTTAACAATAGTTGGAGACAAGTATTTCAACAAAATTGAGTGTTGGTGACAAAATGCAAATGAGTGTTGGAAATAAGTTGTGTATTATATAAACGGAAGTTGGAGACAAGTGCTTCAACAAAATTGAAAGTTAGAAAAAAAATGCTCTAACAATTGGGAAGCTGAAGAGAAGTGCTTCCACCATTGAAGGTACGTGCTTCAACAATGGACGATTGAAGAGAAGTGATTCAACAAATAAAGGTTGATAAGAAAACGCATCAATAATTAAAGGGTGAAAAAATCCAACAATTGAAGGTTGATGAAAAGTGCATCAATTAAAGGTTAGAAAGAAGTGTTCCAACACAACCAATTTTATTTTAAAAAAACAGAAGTATACAAACTTTGAATTACAAAAGAATGTTGAAAAAATAATTTAAAAGTAGAAAACAAATTTATTTAATTCATGCCTAAATAGAATTTGTAGTCAAAATAATATAGAAATAGGTATTGATGCTCACTTCAATCAATAACAAACCAATGTGATTCCACAAGTAGAGTATAGAGTGGATACGGAAATCTTACCCCTACCTTTGTGAAGGTAAAGATGTTGTTTCCAATAAACCCTCATGGCAAGAAAAATCGTTTTTGAAAAAAATGCAAGAGTAAAAGCTATGACTAAATTGTCTAAAGCAACAATCTTTCATTTTAAACTATCATATGTGCTACTGAGATCAAAACTGATCTAGTCTAAACAGCACATTGCACTTCAAACAAACATTAAAGAAAACTTTGAATCCATGTATGTAACTTGTTTAAACTATGAAAATGCAACTATTTGCCAATAGTCTAGAAATATCTTTACATAGCAAGATAATCACTTCAGTCTACTGAGTAATATTTGCCCCTGCTCCACCATCTTATGTTCAACCAGATGAGACCTTCAATACCAAATCACCACTAGTATTATCAAACTTACCATCAACTGCACTCAATTAGTCTATCAAAATTGTCAAGCAAAGTTGTAAGAACTGCCTGCAGTGATCAAGAAGCTTCAAAGCTACATGTTACTGCAGATCAGTGCAGACCTTATTCTGGCTGCATGTCAGTAAACGCCTGGAGGATGGTCCATGAACTGCACTGTCACCAAAATTGCCGCCAACACAACCAAGCTCTTTTTCGTCATCATCGCTATCGAGGTCTCTTGGAGTAACCCGGTTTTGATAGCTCCGACGCTTGATAAGGAATACATTGAAGTAATAGCTAACCACAATATTCCTAGTCTTGGATGGGAATAGTCTCCTATAGTTGTTCCACACATTGTTTTTTAGTGAAACACTTGGCCTTACCAAAGCTTTGAACCTTTCTTCCTCCTTATCTGTCCATGAAAGTGAAACTTCCTCCCCCATGTGGTTAAACCTCCACAGGAAGAACAAAGGACCAAGCTCACGCAACAATTTATACCTCTCGTCTGCAATATGGAACCTGTTGCATTCAGTAGATTGCGGAAATGGACAACCACATGAACTTTGTCTTCCCTTTCCAATAGGATCTAACACAACCAAAGAATTTGTTTTTTCCACTTCTGGAGGCCACATTCGTGTGCCCAACCACTTGGCATCGCTCTCAGAAATCACACCAGTCCATTCAGGGACTTCAGTTTGGCAGCGAGGATCCACTTTAGGTACATGTTGTTTTGGGAGTTCATAGGCAGCTTTAGGTTTTTCTGTTACTGATACCTCAACACTCATAAGATCTGGCGCAATATCATCTTCTTTCTTCTGATGAGTTTCAACTTTGTTTCGAGAGGTCGGACACAAGCTGCAACCTCGACACAGAGTGTGCTTTTGCAAATTAGGGATCCTTTTGCTACATCTTAGGTTTTCTGCAGGTTGATTGTTAAGTTTTTCTTCTTCATACATGGACGGCTGCATCCTCTGCTTCTTCTGTTGGTTACATCATGACAAAATGGACAACAAATTACTCTCAATAATTGTTTCTTGATAAGTCATACAAAGACACATTATACAAGATCAAATTTTTGACAAGCAGGAAAAGACGTGTGACAAAACAAATCACACAGTTTGATTCACATAAATATTTAGGTGGTGAATGTATCACCAGTAGCAGAAGTTTTAAGTCTGCCATAGTGGAGAGCCTTATACTGTACGTTTTAGAAGAAAGAATTACAAGCATAAAAGAGTCAGGAAAATTGGCAAATAGTTGAACAACGTTTCAACAAGGCAATGATATGTGACTATCATTGAGAAAATGGACCTAAGGTTTAACTCAGTCCCAAAAACTAGATGAGGATTAGATGAGTTGGGCTCTAATACTATGTTAAAGAATGAAGCAGGGCCGACTCAACCTCAAAAACTAGTTTATGAGGTGAGGATGACACAAGATCGTATAAGTCAAAAACAACACATTCTTCAATCAATGTGGGATACCTAACATCTATAATGCATATCCTGCTCTTATAGATTTATCTGGGAAAAAAAGTACTGTTTTATTTATAAAAACTACTGTATTAGCTCTAAAACTGTAGCAAGAAAATTTGGGGGGGGGGGGGGGGGGTCACGATAACGATTAAATACACAAGCACACAAATATATGTGTATAAGGGATCATTGACCAGAGAACGTCTGTA
>JAJONR010003353.1:0-104754 GCA_029582245.1 Solanum etuberosum | reverse complement strand
TCTACTACAGGCTATTGTGTATTCGTTGGAGGAAACTTAATATCATGGAGGAGCAAGAAGCAAAATGTTGTATCTCGACTCAGTGCTGAATCTGAGTACAGAGCTATGTCACAGTCTACATGTGAGATTATGTGGATACACAATCTTTTAACTGAAATTGGATTGAAACATCATGCACCAGCAAAACTTTGGTGTGATAATCAAGCTGCTCTTCATATTGCCTCGAATCCGGTGTATCATGAAAGAACTAAACATATTGAGGTTGACTGTCATTTCATTCGTGAGAAGATTCAGGAAAACTTGATTTCCACTGGCTATGTGAAGACCGGAGAGCAACTAGTTGATTTGTTCACAAAGGCACTAAATGGAGCTCGAGTTAATTATCTATGCAACAAGCTGGGCATGATCAATATCTATGCTCCAGCTTGAGGGGGAGTGTTACAGAATATTGTAGGATATTGTAAAGATATTATATTACCTTATATAGCTAGCTAAATCATAGAAAGATGTGTAGGATATTTACTTACCTTTGATAGAACATCTAGTAATTGTATATATATATATCTATTCCCATATTTCAAATAACACCTAGTTTCAGCTAGCAAATATCACAAGCTGGATCAACTTTTTCTTTTTCAACTCCTTGGGATAATGTTAGAGAGAAATTCAGTCTTTCCTTGCATTCTTGGACATGAAGCAGCAAGGTATGTATGCTTTCTGTTCTGCCATCAAATTACTTCATTAATGTTAATGAACAAGGTCCTCTATCAATCTATGTTTGCATTGAGATAGTTCAGAGTCCTTAGAGATGGAACCAACATCATCTAAGATCATCGACTCAATTCTTTGAGAAATGTTGTCTACTAAACACACCTTTGCACAAACATAAAAAGATTAATTTGACGATTATGCATCGCCTTGAACTTCAATGCTTCTAATATATAGCTTTGTCGCAATAACTTTGGGATCAAGTTGTGATATGGAAGGCTCTTTTGGAGGCCAAGTGGAGAAGAGTCATTTTTAGTTCTGAGAAGAAAATAAATTCAGTAGGATTTATTGTTTGATACAGAGTTTATTTAGGCTTAAGAAACTTTTTGGTCATTTTTATGGCAAGCCAAGTATATATGTTTTGCTTGTCTAAATTGGTTTTTTGAGTAAATAAAGTTGCTATGGTTGAAGGATCTCTTTATTATCATGTGTTGAGCGGAAAGTCCCTCATTGGGGGTAAAACGCTTTCTAACAAAGGTGACTTCATATCCAAGGGGATCTGAATCCGAGACCTCTGATCTAGAACCCTCATTGGTAACATACTCCATTTACAAGGAAGAATTATCACCACTCCTTTTTTTATCCTTGTTTGATTTATGACATTTGACTCAACGACTATTCTTAGTCTAATAGTTCTAACATTATTTGGTCAATAAAGGCTTGTGAAGACTAGTCTAGTACATGAATTTTAAACTTTTTTAAAGAAAAGGAAAATTTAACCTAACACCTATCACCTAAAGCAACTTGCTAATACAATTATATATTGATAAGGATCATGTTTATGTATTATGTTTTTTTTAAATATAAAATTTGACTTTATAAAAAGAAAGAGTCATCAATTTAAATTTTACAAAAATAGACTCATGTTCGATTTGAATTGATTGTCTTACCATATATGTGAAATGATTATCTAAAAGAATAACTAGTTACTAATATTGTGGATTATTGGATCTTTATAAGTTTATGTGCATTTGAAAGTTTATAATCACAAATATTTATTTATAAAAGAAACATAGAGAATATGTAATTCATCGATGCGGTGTTTTAGAATATTCTAATATCTTGTTTACGAATGATGATTTGCTCATTCGGTAAGATTGCATAAAAATTGAATAAATTTTCATATCTATGAGAAAAAATATAACTTCATGTCCGACCCAATACCCAACCATAAAATCCCTTAATTATATGCTAAGCAAATATCATAGAAGTGCATAATTTAAGTATGAAACTAGCAAACCAAATAAAATTTTGGGGGATTTTCCTAAAGAGTCATTTGGTGTGAAGTATGAGGTATAATAATTTTGTGATAAAATGCAGGATTATTTTATCTTGTGTTTGGTTGGAGGCGTATTAGGTAGTCCTCCGATTATGTATCCCATCATTTATACCATAGTGATGGAATATATAAATTATGATCCCATATACTTGATGGAGTAACTTATTTCAGGATAATTAATCCCGAAACAACTTGTTCCAACCAAACAACCCCTAAAGAAAAAGACAAATAATATAGCTGTATTATTGAGCCACTTTACAGCTACCACCTAAAGCAACTTGCTACTACAATTCATCTCTTGTTAAGGTATAAGAATTATTTGAGAGAGAGAGAAGAAGACTCTTCCTTCTTCCTTCAAACCTTCATCCATTTTATTTCAATAAACTTTTTTCAAAGGGTAAATAAGATGTAAAATGGTAAATATGCACCAGATAAAATGGTACATAAAGATGTATAACTTTTCAAAAGCATTAAGATGGCTTCAAGAACCTAATTCCAAAAGTTGGTGAACTTGCAGGAATTTTTCTACAGAAAATGGCTGAAAATGAAATTGAAGAAATGTTAGACCACCTGAGAAGGATCAAGAGTGGAGGTAATCTGGATTGGTTCAAGATATGGCAAATTAAGGAACTTGAAATGGTGCTAAGAGTTTTTAGAACCTTTATAAAGTATCATGTTCTTTTGCCTGATTCCTTAGTCGAACTCACAAAGAGTGCCAAATGGACTGGGGAAATGCTTCACCAGGTATTGGATGGGATCCCAGATGAATGTAAAACTAACCTTAATCTGGAAAGGTTAGAATCACATTTGTTGAAAGTCTTTGAAGGTAATACCAGTTTAAGTTACAATTATGAGTTGAATGATTTTGATCTGTCGAAATATATGGATAGTCTGGAAAAAATTCTAAATGATGTACTGATGATGTTCTTGGAAAAGGGTAGGTCCTGCCATCCCAAAGAAAAACTTGCAATACATCGATCTATAAAGAAACTCAAAATTGTTCAAAAGAAAATGAGATTTTTGAAATACATATATGCCACAGAGATAAATGGTTATGTCGACTATGAGAAGCTGGAATGTTTGGAGACTCGAATTCAGTTCATGGCTAACAATGTGGGACAATTTTGTTTGGCCGTATTAGACTATGTTGCTGCTATTGAAGTTAATGATGAAAATGACATCTTTAATAAACCTCCTTATCTATTATCATTGATTGTGTTTGTGGAGCTGGAAATGAAGAAGATTTTTCATGGTGAACTAAAGGCTTCAAAGTTTACTCAATCAAAAACTTTCAAGGACAAGAAATTACCAAAAGTATTTTCACATCATCTCCATAATCTGTTGATGCATCTCAGAAACAAAAAACTCGAGAACTTTCCTAATAATATCTCTGCTCAAAATATTGATGTCGCAATAGAATTCTTGTTGGTTTTCCTTGATGCTGATGTGTCAAATCATGTCATTAATGGTAACTGGTTGAATGAGGTCTTGTTAAAGGTTGGAGCTATAGCGGGTGATGTTCTATATGTAATTCAAAAGCTTCTTCCTAGATCTATAAACAAAGATGACACTAGCAAAATAAGTCTTTGCTCGATACAGATATTGGAGAAGACTAAAGATCTGAAGGCACAAGTTTGAGACGTACTACAAATCCTTAAAATTTACTCCATCTCAGTTCCCCACCTTTGGTGGATTGAGCTTTCTGGATTCTCTTTTACGGAAACTGAATGAGATGTTGAAATCTAAGTCTGGTTTAGATTTCCTGATGAAACCTCTTTTAGGGAATTTGGAGAAAGAGCTATCATCTCTTACATCCATTTTAGAGAAGGAACTATCATCCATTTTCAGAGATGCCGTGCACCATGAACGTAAAATTCCTAAAGATCTTCAGAGATGTACCATCAATTTGGCATATGAGGCTGAGGTTGCCATTGACTCTATTCTTGCTCAGTATAATGCTTTTTTGCATATTTTTTGCTCACTTCCTACAATCTTAAAAGAGATCAAGCAAATTAATGCAGAGGTGACTGAGATGTGGTCAGCGGACATTCCTCTTAATCCTCACTATGTGGCTGCTCCATTTAAACATCTGCCAGCTCGACATAGCAATCCTGTGACTGATGAGGAGATAGTGGGTTTTGAGAATAAAGCAGAAGAACTAATTGACTATCTGATTAGAGGTGCAAATGAGCTAGACGTCGTCCCAATTGTAGGCATGGGGGGACAAGGGAAAACGACAATTGCTAGAAAGTTGTACAATAATGACATCATTGTTTCTCGCTTTGATGTTCGAGCATGGTGCATCATTTCTCAAACATATAATCAGAGAGAGCTATTACAAGATATTTTTAGTCAAGTTACAGGTTCCAAAGACAAGGGAGATACGGATGACGTTCTTGCCGACATGTTGAGGAGAAAATTAATGGGAAAGAGATATCTCATTGTATTGGATGATATGTGGGATTGTATGGCATGGGATGACTTAAGGTTTTCTTTTCCAGATGTTGGAATTAGAAGCAGAATAGTCGTAACAACTCGACTTGAAGAAGTGGGTAAGCAAGTCAAGTACCATACTGATCCTTATTCTCTTCCATTCCTCACAACAGAAGAGAGTTGCCAATTGTTGCAGAAAAAAGTGTTTCAAAAGGGAGATTGCCCGCCTGAACTACAATATGTGAGTCAAGCAGTTGCAGAAAAATGCAAAGGACTGCCCCTAGTGGTTGTCTTGGTAGCTGGAATTATCAAAAAAAGGAAAATGGAAGAATCTTGGTGGAATGAGGTGAAAGATGCTTTATTTGACTATCTTGACAGTGAGTTCGAAGAATATAGTCTGGCGACTATGCAGTTGAGTTTTGATAACTTACCCCATTGCTTAAAGCCTTGTCTTCTTTATATGGGGATGTTTTCGGAAGACGCAAAAATTTCAGCATCTAAATTGATGAGTTTATGGATTGCTGAAGGATTCGTGGAGAACACTGAATCTGGGAGATTAATGGAAGAGGAAGCTGAAGATTACTTGATGGATCTCATTAGCAGTAACGTGGTAATGCTTTCAAAGAGAAGTTATAATGGTAAAATCAAATACTGCCAGGTTCATGATGTTGTGCATCACTTTTGCTTGGAGAAGAGTAGAGAAGAAAAGTTTATGCTTGCAGTGAAGGGTCAATATATCCAGTTTCAACCTTTGGATTGGAAGGGAAGTCGAGTGAGCTTCAGTTTCAGTGAAGAGCTTTCCAAGTTTGCATCTCTGGTCTCCAAAACACAAAAGCCTTTCCATCAACACTTGAGGTCACTTATAACGACCAATCGAGGAGAATCTATTGATGTGATTCCCTTCTGTCAGATTAGTGAATTGCGACTTCTTAAGGTCTTGGATTTGAGTTCCTACACTGTGGAGTTTTTGTCGTTAGCTACATTCAAACCACTAAATCAGCTGAAGTACCTCGCAGTTTGGGCAGATAAATTCTATTTTGATCCAGGATCACATCTGCCCCATATAGAAACTTTAATTGTGAAGAATTTTCCTTATATAGTACGGTTACCAGCATCTCTTTGGGAAATGGAAAAATTAAGGCATGTTCATTTTGGTAGGGCTGATTTTGATTTGGAAGAGGATAAGCAGGGGATGTTTGAAGAATCCTCTAAATTGGGAAACTTGAGGATATTAAGGAATGTTATATTTCGAATTTGCAATGCTGATAGGGTGGATGTGCTATTAAGGAGGTGTCCTAATCTTCAACAACTTCAAATCATATTTGAGGACAGTAAAGATTCTGCAGAGCCTTTTTGTCCCAAATTGGAGAATCTTTCCCAGCTTCAAAAACTTCAAATTTCCTTTCTGCATCCCCACATTCTATCCGGGTTACAGTTGCCTTCAAATTTAAACAAGTTGGTAGTAAGAGGGAATCATGTACAAAGCGTGATTCCCTTCATTGCAGGACTACCAAACCTGGAGTATCTTCAATTATGGAACTCATATTATTTTCAATCAGAAGAGTGGTGCCTCGGAGATATCACGTTCCATAAACTTAAGTTGTTGAAACTGGTGCAGTTAGGTATGTCAAGGTGGGATGCCTCGGAGGAATCATTTCCCTTGCTTGAAACACTTGTTATAAAAAAGTGTGATGGTCTAGAGGAGATCCCACTTAGCTTTGCTGATATTCCATCATTGAAGCAGATTAAGTTGATTGGGTCCTGGAAAGAATCTCTGGAGGATTCAGCTGTGAGAATTAAGGAAGAAATCGAAGAGATTGAAGGATGCAGCCGTATAGACCTCGTCAAAGAATAGTCAGATTGGTGAGGATTTTGATAGCTAATTGTTGCAGCCATGCTCATACTGAAGTCTAGCCCATTCTCTTATATTGTAACACTACTACTGTTTGCTATGTTTGTTTTGATTGATAAACTCTTTTTTATGTATGATTGGAGACAAATATATATCAGATGGTCTTTCACTGATTTCGTGTTTTTATGCAGCTTTATAATTTTGACCAATTTCTCTCCACTAACATCTTGATAGCTCAATACACATCAACCATGTTGTTGTTGTTGTTGAGTACTTCTTGATTTTCTAATTCGATGAACTATCCGAAAAAGCAAGGTTAAACTGCTTCTTGTTGCTTGAGGTGCAATGTTTTTCAAAGTTTGGACAAATCCTTCTCTGTGTCCTTTGATATAAAGCCATCAAGAAAATCCTTTTTAGAACAGAATTCTCTTGTATGAGTAGTTGGTTCATGGTTCAACTAACACGCTCAATCATTTCACTCCTGAGTTGTCCGCTTGGGACCAGAGAACCGGTGTTAAGACACCAATTCTAATCCACCTAACATGGACCGAAATCAAAACTCTCTATTAAGTACAGCTTTTTGAAGTGAAATTTCTGATACTTTTTACATCGTTCTAGTGTTAGAAATTTCCATTGAACTTCAAACTGATCTAATTGTATAATACTCTTCTATAAATTGAGTGACTTTCTTCTGAGGTAAGGTGAAAGTTTAAGTAGCCAACCAACTGAGCTAGTACATGCTTTGTTGGATAATTTAAAATATCTGTACTAATTAGTATGGAACACGCGTGTTTGATGACTAGTTAATGATACAAGCACATACAAATTATGCCTGATTTAGTATTTCTTATTGAAAGAATGCATACACAATGAAAATTATTATAAGGTCTTCGATGTACATAATTTTGAATAGGTCAATAGGTCCTTTCCTTCTTTTGCAAATCTTTAAGTTGGTTTCAATTATTAGCTGAAGTGAAAAAAATGTACTGAACTTGCGGGAATTTTTTACAATATCTACAGGAAAATGGCTCAAATTAATGACATTGACGATGTGTTATATCTCCTAAGAAGGATCAAGAGTCGAGGTGATCAGAGTAGCATCAAGATTGATCAGATTGAGAAACTTGAAATGGAGCTAAGAATGTTTAGAACCTTTATAAAGTATTATCATATTCTTTTGCATGATTTCTTTGTCAAACCCACAAATCCTTAAAGTTCAGTACTCCATCTCAGTTTCCCACTATTGGTGGATTGAGCTTTCTGGATTCTCTTTTAACGAAACTGAATGAGATGTCGAAATCTAAATCAGGTTTAGATTCTTGATGAAGCCTCTTTTTGGTAACTTGGAGAAAGAGCTATCAGCCCTGACATCCATTTTAGAGGAGGAGTTGTCATCTTTATCATCCATTTTCAGAGATGTCGCAAAGGTGCACCATGAACATGAAATTCTGAAAGCTCTTCACAGGCATACTATCAATTTGGCATATGAAGCTGAAGTTTCCATTGACTCTATTCTTGCTCAGTATAATGTTTTTTGGCATATTTTCTGCTCACTTCCTACAATCTTGAAAGAGATTAAGCAAATTAGTTCGCAGATGACTAAGATGTGGTCAGCAGACGTTGCTCTTAAGCCTTGCTATGTGGTAGCGCCATTTAAACACCTGCCAACTCAACATAGCAATCCAGAGACTGATGAGGAGATAGTGGGTTTTGGGAATGACACAGAAAAAATGCTTCAGTATCTGATTAGAGGTACAAATGAGCTAGACGTCGTCCCAATTGTAGGCATGGGGGGACAAGGGAAAACGACAATTGCTAGAAAGGTTTACAATAGTGAGAACACTGTTTCTCATTTTGATGTGCGAGCATGGTGCATCGTTTCCCAAACATATAACAGGGGAAAGCTATTACAGGAGATTTTTAGTCAAGTTACCGGTTCCAAGGACAAGGAAGATAAGGATGACATCCTTGCTGACAAGTTGAGGAAAAGCTTAATGGGCAAGAGATATCTCATTGTATTGGATGATATGTGGAATTGTATGGCATGGGATGACTTAAGGCTGTGTTTTCCAGATGTTGGAAATAGAAGCAGAATAGTAGTAACAACTCGACTTGAGAAAGTGGATAAGCAAGTCAAGTACCATACTGATCCTTATTCTCTTCCATTCCTCACAACAGAGGAGAGTTGCAAATTGTTGCAGAAGAAAGTGTTTCAAGAGGAAGATTGCCCGCCTGAACTACAAGATGTGAGTCAAGCAGTTGCAGAAAAATGTAAGGGATTGCCTCTAGTGGTTGTCTTGGTAGCTGGAATAATCAAAAAAAGGAAAATGGATGAATCTTGGTGGAATGAGGTGAAAGATTCTTTATTTGACTATCTTGATCGTCATTCAGAACAATATAGTCGGGCTACTATGCAGTTGAGTTTTGATAACTTAGCTGATTGTTTAAAGCCTTGTCTTCTTTATATGGGGATGTTTCCGGAGGATGCAAGAATTCCAGTGTCTAAATTGATAAGTTTATGGATAGCGGAAGACTTCGTGGTGAACATTGAATCTGCTGAAGATTACTTGATGGATCTCCTTAGCAGTAATGTGGTAATGGTTTCAAGGAGAAGATACAATGGAAAAGTCAAATACTGTCAGGTTCATGATGTAGTGCTTCACTTTTGCTTGGAGAAGATTAGAGAAGAAAAGTTTCTGTTGGCTGCGAAGGGAAATCATAGCCAATTTCAACCTTTTGATTGGAAGGAAAGTCGAGTGAGCTTCAATTTGAGTGAAGAGCATTCCAAGTTTGCATCTCTGGGATCCAAAACACGGAAGCCTTTCCATCAACAGTTGAGTTCACTGATAATGATCAGAGAATCTTATGATGGGATTCTCTTCAGTCAGATTCATGAATTGCAACTTCTTAAGGTCTTGGATTTGGGTTCCCATGAAGTAGGTTATTTGTCATCAGCTACATTGAAACCAATAAATCAGCTGAAGTACCTAGCAGTTTGGGCAGAGAAATTCTATTTTGATCCAGAATCACATCTGCCCCATCTTGAAACTTTAATTGTGAAGAATGGTTGGGAAAATACTGTACTGTCATCAGCGTCTTTTTGGGAAATGGAAAAATTAAGGCATGTTGAGATCGCTGAAGCTGAATTTGATAAGCAGGGCCTCTTTGAAGGATCCTCTAAATTTAAAAATTTGATGATATTAAAGAATTATATTAGATTTCCAATTGATGAAGCTGATAGGGTGGATGTGTTATCAAGGAGGTGTCCTAATCTTCAACAACTTCACATCTGCTTTTGGGGCGATAATGATTCTGCAGATTCTTTTTGTCTCACATTGGAGAATCTTACCCAGCTTCAAATACTTCGCCTTTCCTTTCAGTTGTCCCACATTGTATCTGGGTTACAATTGCCTTCAAATTTAAAGAAGTTGGTACTAAGTGGGACTGGTATAGAAAACCTGATTTCCTTCATTGCGGGACTACCAAGCCTGGAGTATCTCCAATTACAAGATCTGTGTTTTCCTCAATCAGAAGAGTGGTGCCTTGGAGATATCACATTCCATAACCTTAAGTTCTTGACACTGTCGCGCTTAGGTATCTCAAGGTGGAATGCCTCAGATGAATCCTTTCCCCTGCTTGAAACACTTGTTATAAAAGAGTGTTACAATCTCGAGGAGATCCCCTTTAGCTTTGCAAATATTGCAACACTGAAACAGATTAAGTTGATTCGCTGCAATAAATCTCTGGAGGATTCAGCTGAGAGGATTAAGGAAGACGTTGAAGAGAATGAAGGAAACGACCGTATTGACCTCATTATCAAGTAAGTAGAAAAAAACTCCTATGTTTTGTTTTTGAGTATCTACCTGCATCTAACTTGACACCAATATGAATAATGCAGTATTAAGGTCATCTGGCAGCTATGAGTCAATCATGTGCCTGTAATCACAACAATGGTATATATTGTTTCTTGTTCCTTCTTCTAATTTAATGCTTGCTTTCACTTAATTGCTCCATGTTGATCTCAAACTAACGAGGATGTATTTCAATTTGATAACTGCAGCAAAAGCACAGACATAGTGGGATGGAGTTCTCTCTCATGCGCTGAAATGCCCCTCCGTTTTCACTGTGATTTCTTGTTGTAAAATCATGCCTTTGTTATGCAGCTTTATTATTTTACAACCTGTCAAAAGATTGCTTCTTGTTTGTTTTTTGTAATATACTAGTTGTTTCCCTTCATCTTACACCTGCAAAATTCAATAAAGTATACAATTGAAAGCTGGTTGAATACAAGTATACCTCCTTATCATCAATCAATAGAATACTAAGGTGAATTGAAAGATGAGTATTCCTAAATGAAATCTGTTTTGATTGCTTAGTACTAAAGAATTTAGGAGCAATCCATAACATACGTCTCACTTCATAAATAAGTATTGAGTACACGTACAAAAGCTATCATGCTGTTTGGACTCTTCAAAAATGTCTTCCGAGTGTATATTGGATTTTTCATAATATATTTTTGGAGGATCCGACACGGGCGCAACAATATCTTTGGAGAGTTTGAGCATCATAAGAAGCCAAATAGATAACACTTGTCAAACCCCTATTCAGCTTTCTAGGGAGGACAATGGCGGAGTCTCTGAATTTATCCAAGTTGACGACATGTATACATGTCTCTCACCTTTGACAACATCACAAGAGGTATGCGATTCGAGTTCTTTCATGTCTTCCGCTGTCAATTTTACGGATAAGGCTCCTACATTTTCGTTGAAGTTTTCAATCTTTGTAGTGCCTGGTATAGGGCATACATCATCTCCTTGATGAAGAACCCAAGCCAATGCTAACTGTGAAGGACTGCATCCTTTCCTTGCAGCCATTAGATTGATTTTCCCAAATACTTGCTTGTTATGCTCAAAATTCTCTGGCTTGAACATAGGGAAATTCTACAAAGCAAACCAGCAAAATAATAAATTAATGTTGCAGTTGAAATACAAAGATTCATTGATGCAACCCTTACACTAGCTATATATTTCACGGAGCAAAAAGGTTGTGCCAAAGTGTTTATCTTGATAGATTGTGCGTTAAATCAGTCACCAGATGCATCTCAAGAAATGTTCAATGAAAGGGCGAGTTGGAAGTTTAGGAGAATTTTTCCTGAACCTGGAATAACAACTGCAATTATAACTATGCCTCAATCACAGATAAGTTGGAATCACGACTATATGAAATCTTGACTTCTCCGCTTAAGTTCAACTCACATCATCCTCATACCAGGTAAAATAAAAGAAAAAAATAAGTTAAATATATAAAACAATATTACAAGATCTTAAAAAAGGCTAAATCCTATTCTCCACGGCTAGATATCACCTATATGGTTCTTTATCTTCTATTGTGCCATATTTTTTGCTAAGTATGCATTTATCCTTTGAAATTTGTAAGTATTTCAAGATTCTACCTCGTCTCCTTTTCAACACCTCCACTCGCCATAGTTTCACACCTACAAACCGGTGTGTTAACTCCATAGAATCAGTTGATTTTGATAAAGGACACTTAACAATTATTCGTACCCTTCGCAGGCAAAGAAATCAAAAAGGAAAGGAACCAAGCATGCAGCACAAAGAAGGAAAAGGGATATGTTCCCTTGATTAAAGGAATCCAGATTCGATACCAGATGGCCACAGCCTAGCAACGGTTAAATCAAGTCTATCTTGATTTATAATGAAATCTGAAGATCAGCAATCCAATCCAAGAATCAAGTAAAGCTGCCAAGAGAAGGAAGGAAAGATAATCAAGTTGAGAATCGAGAAGATCATCACAAGAAGGAAGTAAAGCGATTTTACTATGCACATATCTAATATGGACATGGATCAGCAAATTGCCTCAATCAAGGAATCTCTCAATATCCTTGATGGAACAGTCAAATACTGCCACGTTCATGATGTAGTGCCTCACTTTTGCTTGGAGAAGAGTAGAGAAGAAATGTTTATGTTGGTTATGAAGGGAAATAGTAGCAAATTTCAACCTTTTGATTGGAAGGAAAGTCGAATGAGCTTCATTTTGACTGAAGAGCTTTCAAAGTTTGCATCTCTGGGATCCAAAATACGGAAGCCTTTCCACCAACACTTGAGGTCACTGATAATGACGAATGGATTACTATATTTTAATTGGATTCTCTTCCCTCAGGTTAGAGAAATGAGACTTCTTAAGGTCTTGGATTTGACTTCCTTTGATGCCAAATACTTGTCGTCAGCTACATTGAAACCACTAATTCACCTGAGATACCTTGGAGTTAGCGAATGTGAATTTTATTTCCATCCTGAACCACATCTGCCCCATCTTGAAACTTTAATTGTCAAGGATTTATTATTCAGGTATACAGTGTTACCAGAGATTTTTTGGAAAATGGAACAATTAAGGCATGTTGATATTAATAAAGCTGAATTTGATTTGGAAGAGGGGATGTTTGAAGAATCCTCTAAATTGAATAATTTCAGGATATTAAGGCGAGTTTGAATTTACAATGCTGCTAGTGAGGATGTGTTAATACAGAGTTGTCCTAATCTTCAACAACTGTACATCACATTTGAGGAGAGTGTACCTGGAGAGCCTTTCTGTTGAGTCTTATCCAGCTTCAAATACTTAGCCTTTCCTGTGATTGTTGCCTATCAGGTTTACAGTTGCCTTCGAATTTAAAGAAGTTGGTACTAAGAGGGAGTAATATAGAAAGCGCGATTCCCTTCATTGCAGGACTACCAAGCCTGGAGTATCTCCAATTATGGAATTCAGATTATTTTCAATCAGAAGAGTAGTGCCTCGGAGATATCACATTCCATAAACTTAAGTTATTGAAAATGGTGTTCTTACGTATCTCAAGGTGGGATGCCTCGGAGGAATCATTTCCCCTGCTTGAAACACTTGTTATGAAAAAGTGCAGTGAGCTAGAGGAGATCCCCCTTAGCTTTGCCGATATTCCATCATTGAAACAGATTAAGTTGATTGGATCCTGCAAAGAATCTCTGGTGGCTTCAGCTATGAAAATTAAGGAAGAAGTCGAAGCTATTGAAGGATGTGACCGTCTTAACCTTGTCAAAGAACAGTCAGATTGGGGAGAATTTTGATAGCTAATTGTTGCAGCCACGCTCATCCTCTTATATTGTAACACTAGTACTGATTGTTAAGTTTGTTTTGATTGATCAACTCTTTTTCTGTATGATATGATTGGAGATAAATATATATCATATGGTCTTTCACAACCTGTTCCATTTCTATAATCCCTTCATCTTTCACCAGGTAATGGGCATGATCTTGGTCATCATATGGTCTTTTCTAGTTATCTTTAGCAAAAACAGTTATCTCTTTCGAAATGACAGATGGAAAAACAGAAACTAAATCTCACTCGTCAACTACAATAACTAATATTGGAACAAGAAAGGAGAGAACAATTACGAACTTAATTTTTGACGCAGAAAGACAAATAGAATCAAAGTCATAGCTCTTTCAGTTAGCTATGATGTAGAAGAGTTGAATGTTGTGAATAAGGAAGACAATTAAATAGGGAGATGTGAGAGAGAAAGTTGCATCTTTGGCCCTGCAGCATTAGTTTTTTTTTAAAGAATATTTTAGATATAAAGGAAGGATGTTTTTGGCGACGATTCTTGCAATAGTGATATAAAGTTAGTTAGATCCTCATAAAGAAAACTATAGGTATTCGAAATTCGAAGATCATCATATGTATCTTGGAGAAAGTCATTCTCTTGTATGGGTAGTTGGTTAGTGGTTCAAACCTTGAATTGTCCGCTTGTGACCAAAGAACCGGTATTAAGATATATACCTAAGATAGATTGAAATCAAAACTCTCTATTAAGAACCGTTTTTTGAAGTGCAACTTCTGATATCGTTTTAGTGTTTAGTGCGGTTCCCTTTTTCTTGCTTTTTTTTTAAAAAATTAGCAGACTTTCTTGATGTTTAAGATTAAATCTTTGTTTTTATTTCCATCAAATTTATACTAAATATAAATTTATTAAATACTTGAGGGAGATTAAAATCTTATCTTTTGGCAATCAATGCATACTTAAGGACTATTTTGAATCTTCCTCAAACATAAGGGACCATTTTTGTCATTTTCAAGCTTAAAAAATATTGTCTATTTTCAGTTCTCCCCTTGCAATGTTCTACTCTGGAAAATTGTAGAAGAAAAGTGTTGAGAGAATTCTATCAGAGAAATCCATGTCGATTCTGTGGGAGAAGAGTGGAACATGGCGGTGGTTAGTGAGGAGAACAAAGGAATCGAAGCCGTTCTTCGTCGGATTCGCCACCGTTTGCGGCGTCATTCCGGGGATTATTGGTTTCTGCGTTATGTCAGCCACCAATACTCGCAGTCCTGAACTTGAAGCCAAACTCCGGAAGAACGCTCGCCCCGAAACCCTAGTATGTTCACTTCCCCTTCGAATACTCATATTGCTAAAACTAGATCAGTTTGTGCTTCATGTGTGTTGTACCTTCTGCTGTTTTAGCTGTACGGGAAATTGCTTAGGATTATCAATCGCCTAATAGTATTGTAATTGCCAAATAAGTATCTGATTCATATGTCTTGTAGCTTCTGCTACGTGAAATTGCTTTGACATTAACATAGAGTCCCTTCACCTAGTAGTATTGTTATTCCCAGATGAGTATCTGATTCATATGTGTTGTAGCTTCTGCAGTTATGATTGTACGTAAATTGAATTGGTTTTATCGGTTCTTATTGTGTATTGTTTAAAAATTTCCTGGTATGGAATCATAGCCTGTATAATTACAATTATGACTTAAGAGTATCCATTCAGTTGATTCATTCTAATTCATTGAATTAATCCGTTATAAAAATATCAGAAAAAGAAGGGAACGTTGTTTTTGCTTAACATGAATTGAATTTTTTTAAAACAATTTTCATAAAAATTCTGTCTTTATCCCGGAGTCTTGAAGGAAAGAAAAATCTTTCTTAGCTTGACTCCCTTTGGCCGCTGCTTAGCTAAGTGTTATTACAGGAGCATCTTCAATCTGGTAGGATGAGTGTATCTGTTTCACATATGTTGTACATTCTGATCTAATGATTATACCGAGAACTACCTTGTTATTATTATTTCCTAATGTGTTTTAGAGTCCCCTCCCCGAGTCACCTAGTAGTATTGTTTTTACCAGATGAGTATTGATTCATATGTGTTGTAGCTTCTGCTGTTATGATTGTACACAAATTGATTTTGTGCTAACGGTTCTTATTGTGTATTGTACTCCCTTTGGCCTTTGCCTAGCTGACTGTTATTACCAGAGCATCTTTCATAACAGTTAGCTAGGCAAAGGCCTTCGAAAGATGCTCTGTTACAAGTAATGGTATATCTGGAGCAAACTTTCATATGGCGAGATCAGTATGCACGTCATGTCTATTGTACATGATGATTGTGCTTTTTGATCTGTCAAAATGGAAAGTAACCTGACAGTATCATTTGATAATGTTTCTTGTTGTTTGATGTACTTGTTAGCTTTAAAAAGAAAATGATGTTTGGAGCTTTATTTTTTAGTGTAGATAAAGTGATTGATATTTAACTTATAGAAAATAGCAATCGATAACCAGTTTTGGTAGATATAGAACGAAGAGTGTAAAGGAATTGAATTACTTCTGAGCATTTGGTTGGAACACCACCTCTATATTTATTTATTTATTGATCGGTTCCTCTATATGTTTTATGAGACCCCATATGAGTTATGACAGATCAGGGAGTTTAAGATATTAGATTGACAGGTGTATTTTCTAAGTAGTAGTCAAAACAAATATTGAAATGTTGAAATCCTGGGATTCTACAAGAATTTGTTCAGAGAGACAAAGAAGTGAAGGCCTGGATGGTATGTTGAGGAACTGGGGAATATATTATAAGTGGAGCGGAAGAGGACTGAGTTGAAAAACCCTTCATTGAGAAAACGTATGGCTTGCTATCTAAGCAGTGTACGAAATGAAGTCTCTGGAATTCGATAGTTTCACCAACGGCTTTTTGTTGAATATGTTGACCTATCATTTTTTTCTTGATGAAGTAAGTAATATCATTAGCAAGCATCACGAAGATGCAAATAGAACATAGTAACAAAGAGGGTGATTTGCTAGTTCCATAAAAGGCATCAAGAAGATCTTGACCAATCATTAAGGAAGATTCAAAGACCAACTTTTATTGCTATAATCCCTGAAGAGGAAAGGGTGTTGATTAGAGTCTTTTGAGCTTTAATTCTATTTGGCAATAGTTACAAGATTATTGCCAAAATCCTCAATGGAAGGTTGAGTGCAATAATAGACAAATTGGTATCTAAATCACAAAATCATAAAGTCTATTGATGCTGGGGCGATGTGCAAATTAAACTTCTAGGCATATGACCATGTTAGCTGGCCTTTCTTGCTAAAGCTACTTGAGAGCATGGGTTAAATAGATTGACTTGTGCATATTAAGCTGTAAACAACCAGAATGTTATTACCTTTTTAATGTACAGCTTCTACCAGCATTTTGGGCTGTAAGGTGGAAAAATCTCTCACTATCTACCTTGGCTTGCCTTTGGGTGCCTTGGACCATGCCAGGGTCAGTAAACGGAGCCTCAGAATGTTGGCAAGAGCAGAGAATTGTTGAGAAGGCAAATAGATAGATATGGATAATGATTGCAGCTTGTATTTTTGGAACTTGTAAATTGGAAAGGAAGGACAACTAAGTTCTTTAAGTCCCCAAAGAACCTCTATTGAGTGAAGTGGCTTGACTGCTGAGCAGGACTATTGTAGTGAGAATAAAGCTTAATTTCAAACCCCTTTCTTTCATATTACAATAGCCCCTTTTCTTTTTCTAGTTTAGTTTTGAATGATTTATTGTAGGTGAAGTCCGCAGACATTGAGATGAACACGGCATTTGAATATACCCATTTATGTCTCGTCTTTGTTGAAAACTAAAACAGAGTTGTGAGCACTTCCACATAACTTTGGTTTACACCTTTGATGAAATCGGCCACCTGCCGTCTATGGGAACTACAATAGCTATAATGTTTACTTCTCTATCTTGTTCAGTCTTTTGCTTTTAGAAAGAACATCGACTTCTCCTTTTTTATGAAGAGAGTTTGGGAAGGGAGTGACGAGTTTATGTTATCCTCTTGGCACCAAATTGACCATCTGACTTAAACCTTGACAGTAGATAAAAAAAAAAATTGGCTCACAGACCACAGTGGTTTCTTCTGGTATCATTTGCTTGTTTTATATCGTAGTACTTTGACTTACGATTGTTGAATTCCTAAACATATATTGTTCTGATTTTTGTAACAGATGATGGGTAAAGTTAATAAAGAGAGGTTGGCTGAGTACCTCGGCGAACTGCAGAGAAAGGAGAACACAAATGACAGATATGTTGCAGCTCTAAAGGGTGAAACATTGACAAGGAAACCGTACCAAAGAATTCAACCAGTCCCAAATCCAAGTGATATTGAAGCAAAGAAGGAACAGAAGTAGATCGCGGCTTAGCCGGTTTTGTTGCTTTAGTTTGGTACTTCTACTTTTCCCAATGGATAAAGCTTTGGAATGGAATCATGGACACAGCTGGAGTTATTGCTATATATCTTTGAAACTTGTACAAGTAAAATATGAAGAATGACTGTTGTCGAATGAGTGAAATCTCATTGAAATTTAAATAACCATATCTGAGTTCTAGCGCGAGTAACCTTGTTTACATGCATTGCGATATTGTGTTATGCGTGCAAGGATTTGTTGTACTTGATTACTATATATATTCAAGATATAGTATGAAAGTGCAATTCCAGTGAATATTTTCTTATGTAAACCAAAATTTTGAAATTCAGCTCCTCCTTTCCTTCTGTTCCCTAGTTTCACAAGACAAAGGTCAATTATTTTGATGGCACAGGATAAGAAATTAATTCACTCAGTTGCATTAAATTATAACACATTCAGTATACAAGACAAGTTCTCCAGATTAGACTTTCAAATATCCAAAACAATACCGAAAACTGTGGTTCTTTAATACCTTATTCTCTGACCAAATTTAAAAGAAGAAAAAAACAGAACCAAATAGTACACATTCACATGATGGAGAATGGTTCTATAACACCAGACTTGAAGAGCTACTGCAACATTAGCACAAACAATCACACAAATACACAAAAGGATGTTGTTTAATAACACCTCGTCGACTTCACAGTCGTATTTCAACAGCTACTCGAGAATGCATAGCACAGCAGAATCAACAAACAAAAGGAGCATCAACGTGATGATCATCGCAGTAGAGACCTGGACGTTGTGTGAAGCCTTGTTTCTGCATCTTTTTCCTAGCCTTGCTAACAAGCTCCTCATTGGTGACTGGACCATCTGATTCAGCCAGGATTTCCTGAATTGCGTTGCTTAGAGCACCATAAGAATCTCCGCCTGCAGGGGTGGCATCCGCAGATGTTTGGTCTGTTTGGCACCCACTGACTAGAATGCCACTGTCTGGAAGACCTCTATTACCTGAACCGGCATAAACCTCCTGCTTACCTTCAACGTGTGTTTCCATGGCCGGTTTAGCATAGCTCTCATCATTTTCATCAAGTTTCTGTTTCAGAAACTCTTGAGCCAAGTTACCAACCATACCCATGAACCCACCGCCATCACCCTGCTCGTTATTCTTTTGAAGCTTGTTAAAAATGACTTTCATGAACTTCTTCACCTTAGGACTTGCATCTTCACCAAAGACGTCAAAGAGTGTTGGCCTAAGTTTCCCAACATCAATGTCATCCTTACCGGTTTTCTGCTTAAGTATCTCGATGAGAGTGGAAAGAGGCAAGGACTTGCTCTTCACATGAACTTGATCACCGTCTTCCGTCTCAATCACACTACTCTCAGCAAAGTTCTCCTCTTCTTCCTCACGGCGATGGTGGCGACGTGGAATGTGGATACCCCGGGATTCAAATGCATCTTCAACATTTCGACGTAAGAAATTCTTGAATCCAAAACCAGATCCATGGCCTTCATCCTCATCGCCTTGCTTGTGGCTCTCCCCTATCTGCTCTTTAGCTTTGTCAATGAGGCCACCACTGTGGCATGAGTCAGATACAATTGTGATCCGGCAACCTTCAGGAACTTTGTCAACGAGCTCTCTAAAATCATCATCTGATCAAGGATGAAACAACACATCCAACAGTTCAATATTAATTGCATGTTACTTTTCCAATATTATAAAACCAAGAGGTAATAAATTCTATAGCCGAGTATCGGAAATCAAGGGTAAGGTTTACGTACATCCTACCCAAGACCCCACTTGTGGGATCACGACTATTCTCCTCTTTTTTTGCCAACTTTTTCTGATCTCCCATTCAACAATTTTAATAGCTCTGGATCCAAATTCTCATTTCTAAATCCTAGTTCCCCATTCCACAAATCTACCTAAAACTCGGGATCCGTCTCAATAATCATCAAAACAGATCAACTAAGCACTTTCAAGATCCTTTTTTACTCAATATTCTATATGATGATCTCAATCTCATACCAATCTACAAATCACACACACGAAAAAAACAACAAATTTTGGAACAACCCATGATTAAGATCAAAGAAATAGTTAAGTTCCTGTAAATGAGATTCATATCACAATGTTGTAAACTATACTGCCTCTTTTTTTCCCAACTGTTCGTCGTCCCCCATTCAACTATTTCAATTACTCTAGAAACCCAAATTCTCATTTCTAAAATCACATTTCCTCGTTTTACAAATCTCCTTATATTTCCGATCCACCTGAATTATCATCAAAACAGATCAACTCAACCTTTCAAGATCATTTTTTTTTAAAAAACATTTCAAGATCTCAATCTCCTAGACCCCTACCACATCAACTCTACCCCCAACCCCCAAACAAACAAAAAGCAAAATTTGGAGCAACCCCATAATTTAGATTAAAGCAATAGAAGTACCTGCAATAAAAATCATATCACACACACAACACACAAAAAAAAAAAAACAAATTTTGGAAGACACCCATGATTTAGATCAAAGCAATACAAGTAACTACCTATAAAATTCAACCCACAACACAAAAAACCAAATTTTGGAACAAACCCATGATTTAGATCAAAGCAATACAGCTAAACCCCCAATAAATTCAACACAACACAAAAAAAAAACATTTTTTTGGGAACAAACTCATGATTTAGATCAAGTACACTCTTACTAGCTCAGTTGATTAACTACCTGAGTGCTCGATTCCTAATTTAGATCAAAGAAATGCTCAAGTACCTGCATTAAAACGCATACCACACAAAAAAAAAACAAATTTTGGAACAAACCCATCATTTAGATCAAACCAATACAACTAACCCCCAACAAATTCAACAAACACAAAAAAAAAAAAAAACAATCTTGGAACAAACCCATCATTTAGATCAAGTACAATCTGATTAGCTCAGTTGGTTAGCTACCTGAATTCTCATAATCCCTCCCCGCCCCATTTCCCCTAATCCAAATCCTTGAAAAAAGTGGTTTAAATCAAAAGAAATGTTGAATTACCTGTAATAAGATTCATATCACAAGGAACAATACACTCATCAAAACCAGTATCATCTTCTTCACCCGTTTCAGCAGGTAACCTAGTCCCATGTCCACTATAATGCACAAACAAACAATCCCCTGATTCAGCAGATCCAACAAGATCCGATAAAGCCTTGCGTATATTCCGTCCAGTTGGTTGTGTGTAAGAATCATCAGTATCTATAAGAACAGTAATGTCTTCCTCAGCAAATCCGTAACGATTAAGTAAACAATTGTACATTCGATTAACATCGTTAATACAACCTCTAAGTTCTGCTTTTGTTCCTGGATAATTGATTCCAATTAACACTGCCTTTTTCGCCATTCAAATTTTTCAAGAAAAAAAAAATTTTGATCTTAGAGATTTTTTTGGGATTGTTGATTGAATTATTTGAGATTTTTTGTATTTTTTTAAGTCAAAGGCTAGTGGGACATAAGTAATTAAAAGTTTTTAAGTTGGGACCCACCATAAGTATTTTATTTATTTATTTGTTAGTTTCTTTTGTTATCGTAACGTTTTAGAGTTTGGTCTTAAATACATTAAAGTCGAGATGAGAATAACAAGTTTTAAATTTGTTATTTTTTGTAACGTTTTATATATACGTTTATTTTGTTAGTTGATAGTGTTTATTCGTTGAAGAATGAAATAATGTCTATACGTTATTGAAAAGTATGTTTATATTAGATTAGAAAAAAAAAAATATCTTCGCATTGTTTGATAAGTCATGAAGGTTAAAAGAAATAGAAGAGACTGTTTTGTTTATCAAATTGTATTGATTAAAGTTATTTATGTACTTATTTTCAATTGACTTTTCTTTACGATAAAATCTTAAATAAAAATTATTTCAATCAATAATTCTCTTTTAACACTTATCTTCATTACATTTTTATGTATGGGTAAATATATTTTTCATCATTTTACGACTAGTATTGTCTATCGATTAAAAGTTTATATTTAGTTAAAGTGCAGATTTGCCTACTAAAAAGAATTCTAAATTAGAACAAGGACATAGTATTAAATATCGTCCAGAGACATAAGTTGTCCTAGTTAAATAGAGTAAAATATTAAAATAACGTATTTTATGTAAAACATAAATTGTGATTCTTAAATTCATGAATTAAGTTTTGCTTCTAACACAGGATGAGTTATAAAGTATTTCATAAGTTATTCACCAAAATATCAAGTGTGGCGTCTAAACTTTTATGTTTAGCAAGATTTGAACAAATGATTTGTCCTCTTACTACTAAATCAAATGCAATTTTTTTTTAATCTTTCTTTGGATAACTGAAAATTTTAATTTTTGTACATCAATAAAAATAAATAAATTGTATATTATTCAATATTACTTTCTCCATTTCTTTTCAGTCATCATGATTTTCTTTGTTAGAATCAAATAATAAGAACTTTGACTAATATTTTACGATGTATTTTTTAATCATATTAATATATAAAAAATTATAATTTATAATATTTTTCGTATAATTTTTAAATTTATATTGGTCACGTCAACGGTCAACGAATCAAAGGCAGCAAAAAAAAAAGGTTTACATGCCGACAACTACCAAACATTGTTTCTCTTCGATTTTTGAAGTTGCTAGATGTTTCTTTCTTAAATAATTATATAATAAAAATTCATTTTCAAAAGTAACATCCTCCTCCACCTAATGTTTAATATTTATATAGAAATTATTTAATTAATTTAAATTTATATCGCGTAAAATTATTTAAGGAAAACACTTTTCAATATAATTTATATATATGTGTGTATATATATATATTCAATCACAATTTTTATTAGTAGCTTGTGAAATCACGAAGGCAAAGTGATTGGCAAGATATATAATTGAATTTCTTTCCAAAATAAGTATTTTTTTGGTTATGTATAAATGGTAGAATTTACCTTCTACCTTCGATTATGAGATTTTTACGTCAAAACTTCAAATCATAAGTATGATATATCCTTAAATATTTAAGGATTCAAATCAAAATGAGTCAAAAGATTATTTTACTTCAAAAGTTCAAATATAAGTATGGTATTTTTAGTATTATTTGAATTCTTTAATATCTAATAATTCTAGTATCTTATTTATTCTTTTAACTTATTTTCCATTTTAGTTATTCAATTTATAATTCATGCATTTTTAGTATTAGATTTGAATTCTTTAATATCTAATACTTTTAGTATATATTTTATTTATTCTTTTAATTTATTTTCCTTTTTAGTTAATTAATTCTACAAATTCATACAAGAGTATATTCCTCATTTTTTATCCAAATAATTTTTTTAATAAGAAGCCATCGTCATAATAACATCAGCATGAAATCATCACAAATTAAAAAAAATTAAGTAGTCCCCGCTTGAAACTTTCTATTCAACACACGAAATATTATGTAATATATTTCGTCATCAATATTCAATGAATATGAATCCTTAAGAATAAATTGCCTATAAATAGCCACATCAGCACAACAAAAGAAAACACAACAAACAAAAAATATATTTAGTTGAAACAAACATTAAAAACATCAAAATGTCTATGTCCTCTATTTTTAGTAGACCAAGATTGGTTGTTAAGAAAGTTTTGGCTAGAGCTCAAAATGAAGGTGATGGTGCTATTGTTAGAAGAAGCATTGGAAGGTAATTATTTTTTCTACACTTCTTTCCTTTTTCTTGATTTTTTTGTTGTTGTGATAATCGAGAAATCTCTGACGATCATAGACAATAATAATCGCGTGCCTTTACTCTTCTCCAATTAAATATCATACTTTTGTCAGCAACACAAATTGAATACTGATTGTTCTTTTTTTATATTTGTTATGAATTTTGGAATTTGATCAGGCCTGAGTTGCAGAATCTTGATCCATTCCTCATGTTAGATGAGTTTAATGGTAATTTTTCTTTTATTTTATTCTTTTGTGAATTTTATTTTGATTTTGACTAATTAGAAAGCTATGTTATTTTTGGCTTCTTGCAGTTTCACCACCTGCTGGATTTCCTGACCATCCACACAGAGGTTTTGAGACTGTCACTTATATGTTGCAGGTAAAAATTCATTTTATTTTCCTTTTTTTTTGGGTAGAAAGTTTAACTTTTGTATACCGACAGAAAAAACTTTGTATACTATCAGGTATCGACGATGTATATAAGTTAAACTTTGTGTTGGTGTATGGATTATGGAGATTTAAAATTCTAATGTGATTTTGTGGTGTTTAATTTTAGGGAGCTTTTACTCATCAAGATTTTGCTGGTCACAAGGGTACAATCAGGACTGGTGATGTGCAGGTAATAAGTTTGCTCACAACACCACCAATTTTTAATAGTATCAACTTAATATAACATGTGATAGAAGGTTAGCTACTAATTTTACTAATGTAAACAATTAATGTTTACCATCAAAATTCGTAAGTAATCCTTAGTCTTTAATTAGAGGTCTCGAGTTCAAGTCTTGTGAATGTAGTCACATTTGAAAAGGAGTGTGTAATTACCTCCTAAAGTGGGACTTCATGATGTGACCAGATATCGAATTTATGAAATTTAAGTGTGTTTATGATTTTCGATTTGGTTTAATGCAGTGGATGACAGCCGGAAGAGGTATAGTTCATTCAGAAATGCCTGCTGGAGCAGGTACTCACAAGGGGTTGCAACTCTGGATAAATCTATCTTCCAAGGACAAAATGTAAGTAATATTGATTCAATCTTGATTTTGGCTTTAAATTTTTTTGTGTTTGAACAATCTATTTCATTTTAGAACATATTCCTGTTATATGTACTTTGATCAAAATTCATAAGACTTTTGCAGAAATTTAGGCGTTTAAGATCTAATATATATGTATGTTTTGACCTATATGCGTCACAGACAAAGGGTGTTCAACTAATCAGCCTTCACTGTGTGAGGCTACGCCATGCAATAGACACAACAACTCATGATCTTATCTTGCTGCTTGTTGTCTACTTCACGAGCCTTCATTGCCCCGTTTTTGTAACTTCCCTCCTTTTATCCGTCCATGATGCAGGATTGAGCCAAGGTATCAAGAATTGCTACACCAAGACATACCAAAAGTGGAAAAAGATGGCGTTTCGGTTACTATTTTAGCAGGGGAATCCATGGGCATAAAATCCCAAGTTTTCACGCGAACGCCTACAATGTACCTTGATTTCACCCTAAAACCAGGTTCTGAGCATCACCAACCGATCCCCGAGACCTGGAATGCCTTCATCTACATAGTCGAAGGAGAAGGGGCGTTTGGTTCTTCGGATTCAACTACTACACCAGCTCACCATTGCTTGGTTTTAGGCCCTGGTGAAGGCCTAAGTGTGTGGAACAAATCTTCAAAGCCATTGAGGTTTGTTCTGATAGGAGGACAGCCGATTAACGAGCCTGTCGTGCAGTATGGTCCATTTGTTATGAACACTAAGAGTGAGATTATGCAGGCTTATCAAGATTATCAACTTGGAAAGAATGGATTTGAAAGGTCAAGGCAATGGTGTTCTAAATGAGTAAACAGAGTTACATCTTATACTTCATTAGTTTTCTGATAAATGTTATGATTTCAAGTTGTTATAGTCCTATGTTTCATTTGAGTTGTGATGTGTGTTGAATGAAGTTTATTAATGTTCATTTCCTTCATTTGTTCAAGATTGTATTGGTTTGAATTATATTTTGTCTCTTTTGTTTGGATCAAGATTACTCAATGTTTCATGGAGGACTCTCCAAAATATTGTCACATTCCATATCAGTTTTTTAAAAGATACACAATTTTTGGAAGATCTGACACGCACCTGTCGATGTTCTTTAATAGTTATAGCAACATAAGTTCTCTTATAGTCCTTCTTTTCCTTTCAAAATGTGGTGTGTGTTGAGTGATGTTTATTAATATTCATTTCCTTCATTTATTCAAGATTGATATTGTAGCCATGGTGAAAAATATATTCACCTCTTGAAAAATATCTTATTTTTTGTTTGGATCATTCATAGAAAATGTAATGACAATATTATCATATTATAGGGAGTGGATGTCCATGAAAAACATGGTCCATATGTGGTTTTTTACAATCATTTCTCAATTATTGAGTAGATGTGATATTGTAATTGCAAAAGATAAAGTCAATCATTCATGAGTTTTGATCGTAACCAGCTCAAAAATAAATTTCACGCGCTTCATATTAATTCAGAAATTTTCAAATTCACTAACCAATTTATCATTTAAATATCCGAGAAAAGCAAATTTC
This sequence comes from Solanum etuberosum, assembly GCA_029582245.1. Lineage (NCBI taxonomy): Eukaryota > Viridiplantae > Streptophyta > Magnoliopsida > Solanales > Solanaceae > Solanum > Solanum etuberosum. The sequence continues at coordinate 78,631 of JAJONR010003353.1, read as the reverse complement.
TAATTTAGGATTGTGTAATTAAGGTAATTTTACCATTAGTCTTGCAAAAATATCCTGTTTAAGACAATAGAACAAATTGACTATTATTCTTCCATTTATAAAATCATCCTAGAAAAGGAAAATTAATAAAATCCAGCAACACCACTTCTTAAAAAATTATCTGTACCTATCTTTGCCAGCTTTGCCATCACTTCTTGTACCCCCCCCCCCCCCCACCACACACACCAACCCTACCCCAAATCCGTTGGCATTCCAAAGTCAAGTCTTTCTCATATTGCATTGCATGGGGTAAGAAGCTTTTATTGTCCCCTTCCAACAACAAAAAATAGTCAATGCTAACAATTTTGGTCTCTCAATTATTGATATATTCGAATTTTAATTTTTGAGAATGATAATATATATAATTACATAAATTTAACTTTTAATTACTTGAAACATTGCCTTCTTCTTTTTTATCTCTTTTCTTCATTCAAATTTTTAGAACTACTGATTGTTTTATCATATTTAATAACCCAAGTATTATATTAAGCTTGTGGTGTAACTTTGCTAACGATTAGCGATAAATTGAAAGAATTTTTTTTTGAAATTATGTTGAAAAATAGTGTTTAAAACTAAAGTTATGTTTAGATATGTATTTTGTAAATGAAAATGAATACTCTCAAAATTTATAGTCAAACGAAAATTTTCATATTTGAGAAGTACATAATGTACTTCTAAAAATAGCTCAAATTTAACATATTTCCTACCAAAAAAACTATAAACACATAATTTAATATATTGGATACTTTTAAATATGTTAAATCATATATATCACAAGGATTAAACCAATAAATTATCATTAAAAAGTTTTAAAAAAATTTATAAAAAAACTATTGACTCCAACCGCCTGTTTTCTTTTCAAACAAAAGGTTATAATATAATTATTATATTCCTTTTTATTTACCCAAAAAGGACACCCATTTATGATTTATTTTTTAAAAAAAAAAACAAAAAAAACAATATAACAAAAAAATAAAAATCCAGCAAGACCACTTCTTTCAAATTCTCTGTATAATCTTTGCCAGCTCTGCCACCATTACTTCTTTGCACTCTTCCCCAACACCCCTTTTCCCCTCTCTCTCTAGATCACCATTTTCCAATTCTTTCTCTCTCTAAACCTCAAAAAGTTTCAATTTTTCAGCAAATGGACTCTTCAGATGATGAGGGTGAGGAGTACCTTTTCAAGATTGTAATCATTGGTGATTCTGCAGTAGGTAAATCTAATTTGCTGACACGTTATGCAAGAAATGAGTTTAATTTGCATTCAAAAGCAACTATTGGAGTTGAGTTTCAGACTCAAACTCTTGAAATTGATGGAAAAGAAGTTAAAGCTCAGATTTGGGATACTGCTGGACAAGAAAGGTTTAGAGCTGTGACTTCTGCTTATTATCGTGGTGCTTTTGGTGCTCTCGTTGTTTATGATATTTCAAGGAGGACAACTTTTGATAGCATCCCTCGTTGGCTTGATGAACTCAAAAGTATGTATCTTTTTTGCTAAAAGTTCCATTTTTTATAAGTTGGTTTTGGTTTATGTTGAATTCTTATATTAGTTTTGGTTTGTGCATTGAAAGTTCCCACCTGTTTTGGTGGATTAGCTTGAGTTTAGTGTTTTGAGATTTGATGATGTTATGATGGAATGGTAATTCTTAGATTTGAATTCTACATTCTTGTTTATGTTGCTAAAAAAAATTCTTTTGTTTAGCTTGGTTTTGGTTTATGTTGAATTCCCATCCAAGTTTTATGCATTGTCTTTGGTTTGTGTATAGAAATTCTCACCTTTTTGGTGGATTGGCTGTAAAGTTTAGTTTTTTTTAGATTTGATGGTGTTAGGATAGAATGGTAATTCTTAGATTTGACTTCTACATTCTTGTTTATGTGGCTTGTAGTCTTTTCTTTGTTTAGCTTGGTTTTGGTTTATGTTGAATTCCCATCAAAGTTGTATGCATATCTTTTGCTTTGTGCAAGAAAAAGTTTTCACCTTTTTGAAATATAGTGAGGTTTTGGTGGATTGGCTATAAAGTTTAGTTCTTGAGATTTTGATTGTGCTATGATATAATGGTAATTCTTAGATTTGGCATCTGTTGCTAAAATTCTTCTCTTTTTTTAGACTTGGTTTTGGTTTATGTTGAATTGTCATCTAAGCTTTATGCATTATCTTTTCTTTGTGCACAGAAAGTTCTCACCTTTTTGGTGGATTGGCTGTAAAGTCTAGTTTTTTGAGAATTGACGGTGTTATGATAGAATGGTAGTTCTTTAGATTTGACTTCTACATTATTCATTTTGTTTATAATTAGTTATTGGATAAATTGACAAGAGAGTCGAGATCTGATTGTTGTATTCGTATGTCTCTGTTGCTACAAAAAAATTTAAACTTGGTTTTGGTTCATGCTGAATTCCCACTTTTCAACTTGGTTTTGGCATATGTTGAGTTCCCATCAAAGTTTTATACACATCTTTTCTTTTTTTTCATAAAAGGTTCTCACCTTTTTGAGATATATTGAGGTTGGTAGTATAAAGTTCAGTTTTTGAGATTTGATGGTGTTATGATATGATGGCAATTCTGGGATTTGACTTCCACATTCTTGGTTCTTGTTTATAACTTATAAGTATGTAAGATATCTTGTAGATCGGAAAAGTCTTGGCTACTTTAACTATTTAGGATGATGGAATAAGCCATAAGGGTAATTTTAATCGAGTTTTTCCAGAATTGAATAATGGATGTGTTGAATCTATATTTTTTGAATCTTGTCCTTTGCTTTTTTTCTTCTTCTGTGGATTTGGTTCCTATCACTTTTCTCTTTGACTGAATAAAGTAAGATTTTACAGTTGCTATTAAGTTTAATTCAATCTTTTTAGTGAAAAATTACTTACCAGGCATAGAAACAAATGGTAATGTTAGCTAGAAAAACCCTGAGTCTTGATTATGGATCATTGTTACTTGAAGCAATGACAAAGAAAGCGGTATATATGCCAATGTAGCTGTTATGCTCAATTTTGTCTAGATGCAGTTGGGAACCTATGATAAGAACGAATTAGACAGACTGTCAATTGGATGTATATTAGGAATTGGAACTCAAGTCATGCTTTGCTTTCTCCGAAAAGCCAATCTAAATGAACTTGTCAACAGATCATACTTATATGGAATCTGTTTTATTTACTTGATTGTGAAAATAATTAGGACCAACAGCCTGGCTTACCTACGTATGGCATTATGGTTGACTAAGGAGTCTCGGGGATTGATAAAAAATCTCAGAGATTCTTTTGATGTTAAATGGTGCCATATTTATAACTTAGGTAGTCTCTCTATTAATCCCTTAGCTAACTAACTTTTGTCTGGACGGGAGTGTATATGTGTTGCTTTGAGCCGTGAGCTGCTATGTGATACTTGCACGACCTTATTTTGTTATTCAAATCTGTTTTTGTCTCGCAAATATCATTTGAATCTTGAAAATGAATGACTTTGTGCTCACTGTTTCCAAAGTTGAAAACTTTTAGAACTTAATGTCCATAAAATAGAGGAGTATTAACTCTTGATCTATCAAAATGAGTGGGCCAGATACAAGGCTGTTTGCCCAAGTACAAGATTTTAGCTTGAGCCCTGACATGGTCCGAGATTTCTATCTTTAAGGCCATTAAAGAACCCAGGGCCAGGGAAATGCGATAAATAGAATGTTAACATTTGCAGCATATATAACCACAAATGAGGTTTGTACTCCACAAGCTTCATTTAATCACGGGATGAAATGAGCAGAGGATTATGTCATCAAAATCGAAGTCAGTGTTAATAAGGTGTAGCATTTTTCTTCCTCATGTGAAGGAGACAATGACGTAGCTGATAACAACTTAAGAAAATTCAGATACATACTTTTGAAGGAAATATAGGTAGTAATATTAAGTTTTACAGACTCTTCATAAGTGCAGGTGCTGTACTTAAACTTTGCATTCTCGAGCTTATTTATTCACATTTTGTCTTGGAATGATACTTTCTGCTGTCGGGAATCCCAACTTTTATTTATACCGTTATATATTAGGTGTGCAAATTACATGTTACGGTGCTGTTCTATATGTTCTTCATACTCCCAATCGTTCTATAACTGAAACAACCATTTACATGCAGCTCATTCAGATACAACGGTTGCAAGGATGCTCGTGGGAAACAAATGTGACTTGGAGAACATAAGAGCTGTGAGCGTAGAAGAAGGCAAAAGCCTGGCAGAATCAGAAGGGATGTTCTTCATGGAGACATCTGCTCTCGATTCAACAAACGTAAACAAGGCTTTCGAGATTGTGATTCGAGAGATCTATAATAGTGTTAGCAGAAAGGTTTTGAATTCCGATTCTTATAAAGCGGAATTATCTGTCAACAGAGTTAACCTGGTCAACGATGGTACCGATGGATCGAAACAAAAGCAGGGCTACTCTTGTTGTTCTAGGTGATTAGTGTTATGTTTCTTGATTCCCTTTAAGTTGTACAAGAATGGTTCATTAAATTATTTTTGTTGGTCTTACTGTTTATTGATTTGTTAATGGATGGAGTACTTTTGTAATGGTCAGGAACTTGATATTTATATTCTAAATGGCAGCTGAAATGAAAAATGGTTATTTTCCCCAATGCAAATATGTATTCTGTGTTTTGCTTTATGTATTTGTCATTCTTGATTGTTCAATTGTTGCTACTTTTTACCAACAAAGGTTGTGGTGGAGTGAAAAGGTTGTGGTGGAGTGAGTGGTAAATACTATTTCATATTCAGTGTTTTCGAATTTGAGTATATGAAATCACCGTTGTTAGGAAGCGGTTTACTCCCAATATATGGAATCACCGTTGTTAGGAAGCGGTTTACTCCCAATATGAGACTTCTCGATGTGAATGATTTAGTCGGGCCTTAATACAGGTATCGAACACCGAGTAAGAATTATGGGGGAGCTGACTATAACATGTATCAGTGATGCAACTCAACAACTCCAAAACTAAAACATTCTAGAAGAACAAGACAGTATAGTCTGTCAAGGTCATCTTATCAGTAAACTGTGCATATCAACATCTTCTAGAAACTGAGCAAACATCCTTTTCTCACCAAATTATGTAAAATGATTCATTCATCCTCACCAACACTCTCAGTTCTAGCAACATTATGAGAGATTCCCATATTTCAAACTTTGTCAAATAAAAAAGTTATTCCAAACAAGAAACTCCCCACTAACACTCTTGCTCTAGAACATTATGTGATATTTTTTTGTATTTCAAAGTTGACAAGAAAAGCATTTACTTCAAACATAAAATCAAAACTTCTTGTGATTAAGTACTCTGTCAATCTTAGTTAGAGGTCTCAGGTTTGAGCTCAGGGTGTGAAGTTGTATTGGATAGTGAATGCTTTAATCTAAATTGAGACTTCCCAATATAATTCCAAAACAATTATCGGACACCGAGGAAAAACAAGAAAAAAAAAGAGAAACCAATTACAACAAATCTTACCCCACCACCACCACTATATCCATATCCAAGAAGATATTATCATAGATTCAGTATCAAAATTCACTATAAGAAAAGAAATAACAATCAACTTTTTGATCATGACCTATCAACATTGAAGGGAGAATAGCATTTTTAATCCATCAATAATTGATAAATAATAGTAATTTTTATTCTTGTGATATAGTATGCCTCAACATATTTAATCTTCAATTAATTAGAATGTGTGTTTTTTATACAAGTTTAACATAACATATGTGTAATTAAACGATAGAATGGTTAATAAGTTTTAAGATTTATGAGTATTCATGGGCAGAGGGATCAAACTTGCACATTTCAAGTTAAATTGTATGGTAAATGTTAGTCAGACATCACAAGGAAGAAAACAGGAATTTTTCGATAACCAAGGGACCAAATATGCTATTAAACCCCACACTGAAAATAAGAATAAATAACAATAACCTAAACAATTTTCAAATGATAAATCAAGATAAAGTTGGCCATTATTTCTTTACTAGGGATATATTTATGAAAAGAAAAAAAAAAACATAAAAAAGGTGCGTTTTGAGGCTTATAGTCTATGTTGCTCGTACTCTCCTAAAATGTTGCCACACCAACATTGAATCCTCCAAAAAATACACTACTTTTGATGGATCCAACACACACCTATCTGCATTTTTAAAGGTTCCGACCAACATAGCTTGTATTATTGTTTCAGCTCCATTTATTCAGTGCCCTGATCTCCAGTATCTAGCATTCTCAAAACCATTTTTGCAATACTGATAATCCTCAAAAGTTTGATCAATTTCATCTTGTGAGTTCATCACAAAAGGACCATGTTGAACCACAGGTTCATTAAGAGGTTGTCCACCTAAAAGAACAAATCTTAATGGCTTTGAAGACTTGTTCCATACACTAAGTCCCTCTCCAGGGCCTAAAACCAAGCAATGGTGAGCTGGTACAGGACCTGAATTCGGAATTCCGAAGACACCTTCTCCTTCAACTATATACACAAACGCGTTCCAAGACTCGGGGATGGCTTGATGATAGTAAGCTGTTGGTTGTAGGGTGAAATCGAGGTACATGGTAGGTGTTCGTGTGTAAACCGGCGATTGGACCCCCATTGCTTCACCTGCTATAACTTTTACTTTAACACCATCGTTCTCTGCTCTTGGTATGTCTTCTTTCAGCAGTTCTTGATATCTTGGCTCAATCCTGCAGTTGAATTTTCAACTTAATAATAGAGACGGCACATTTTCGTTTACATGAATGATTGAATCAATATCAGAACTAGAATGATTTAGAATCTATGTTTGCTCGGATCCTCCAAAAATGCCTTGAACTTGTGTTGAATCCTCCAAGAATTATGCATTTCTTGGAGGATCCTACACAAGCCTGGCATTATTTCTGGAGGATCTGAGCAACTATCATTTCTAATAGTTTTTGAGTATAGTAATTTGAAAAAGAAAAAGCAATCCAATATCAAACGTGTGTTCGCCACAAAGTCCTTGTTTTGGGCTATAAACTTGAACATGGGAAAATATTGGTTCAAACTAAATCTTGATTTCTAGAATATCACATAATAAAATGTCCAAAATTTTGAGAACTTAGTCAAAAGTGAATGATTAAGCTTAGCAAAACACAGCAGAAACAGAGGTGCTTTTTATACTGCATATTAGTACACTACTAACACCCCTCCCCCCCCCCCCCCACTGCCCCACGAAAAAGTAGATAAGAGCTAACATTATTTTTTACTACTATATGCTAGAGTCAAGTACAATAAAGTGGTGGTGTGTAAAGTATCTATATGGGGTCACGTCAAAAGTTGTGTTGCTCGTACTCTTTAAAAATGCCAATAGGTACGTGTCAGATTCTCCAAAAATAGTGCATTTATGGAGGATCTGAAGCGAGTGTGCCAGCATTTTCAGAGAGTACGAGGTCAAAAGGAGTGATAAGACTGAAAGCTTCTAATGATGTAAATGACTATAACTTACATTTTGTCCTTAGAAGAGAGATTTATCCAAAGTTGCAACCCCTTTTGACTGCCTTCTCCTGCAGGCATTTCTGAGTGAATTATACCTCTTCCTGCTGTCATCCACTGCAATATCATCCAAAATAAGAAACATATATCAGCAACCAAAATATCTCTTCTGTTCTTGTAAGCTATGCTGCTCGGATTCTTCAAAAATACTGTCGAACGTGTGTCGGATATTCCAAAAGTTAGGTATTTTTTGGAGGATCCGAGCAACATAGCTTGTAAGTAAAAATGTTAAGAGCTGAATATTCTATACCTGCACATCACCAGTATTGATTGTGCCCTTGTGACCAGCAAAATCTTGATGAGTAAAAGCTCCCTAAGGAAACAAAAACACAACATTAGCATTATCAACATCTTATGTGCCCGTTTTACTTTTGAAATGATGAGTTCAGAATTTGATGTGCGTTTATTTATGTTTTGTGTCAAAAATATTGGGCTCAAGTGAACACTACATCCGCCTCTGTACGGATTCAACAAGGCATGCCATTTGGCGCTTTGCTGCTTATTCTTTGCTGGATGGTTCGGATACCAAGACAATGGAGCCATCATTATTGGGAGGTTAAGAGCATCGAACGGGTGTTTGGTCATGGCACACACACAGCCTCAGGGGACAAGAAAAGGCCTTACATTTTCCACCTTCGTTGGCACTTTCCCTTACTATTATATTGGATTGAATTATGCAACATAATTTTTTTTACCTGTAGCATGTAAGTTACTGTCTCAAAACCTCTATGTGGATGATCAGGAAAACCAGCAGGAGCAGAAACTGAAACAATAAAACAGTACTATATCAACTTCACTTGGCTCAAAAAAAAAAAAAAAAAAAAACTAAGTAAAAATAAACAACATATTCCAGTTAGATGTTCAAAACTTAAGTTGCTCGGACTCTTAAAAATACCGTCATGTGTGTCTCAGATCCTCCAAAAGCTATGCATTTTTGGAGAATCCGACACATGTGCAACAACATTTTTGGAGGGTCTGAGCAACATTACTCAAAACAGTACCTGAAAATTCATCCAACATGAGGAAAGGATCAAGATTCCTCAATTCATGCCTGCAAGATCAAATTTTTAAAACAAAAACCCCACATTCAATTAGCAACAAGATTATAGAAAAAATCATAAAGACAGATATTTTTTGTCTTTGATAATTGTGGTGTCTTGCGGTTTTCCTGCACCTCAACTAATTACACGGGATACCTATCAACTCCCACCAATAATATAGGTAACTATATCCATTGAGACTTGGACAAATAGAAAGAAATCACATAAAGACAGAAACTTTACAATATGGAAATCAAGAAAACACATCAAGGTCAAACTTTCAAAACACAAATTCCTATTAAAGTTACTTCTTTTACTGTCCAAATTGAAAAATGAAAAATACCCAAATGACAAAGAAGTCATAAAATTTAGAAACAAAACTTTAAATCAACAAAAAATGTGGAAAATATGAAAACCCAAATTTTAATACCTTCCAATGCTTCTTCTAACAACAGCTCCATTCCCTTCACTTTGAGGTTTAGCTAAAACTTTCTTAATCACCAATCTTGGTCTATCAAAACAAGAATCATATTGATTTGATTCAGACATATTAATATTTCTAATAGAAAAAGAAATAGGCTTTCTTGAAAAAAAATTATTTCTAACAAATGGGAAAATTTTCACTAAAAATAGTTCAGAAATAGCTCTCATATAACCAACTCTTGATTATTATTTTTTGTGTGTTTCTTGTAAACTATGTTTCCCTATTTATATGAAAAAATTTAGAATATTGTAAATGGGGTTCAAATTGAGGGAACTCTGTAAGTTGAATATTGAAAAAGACAGCTAATTTTTTTATTGTTATTTTAATTTATTATTTGGATTTTAGTATATTGATATTAATATATGATGATTTCAGGCCTGTGTCATCATGATGAATGTTTTTTTCCTTTGTGTGAAAACCCCTTTTGAAAGTCAAATGTATTTGGGAGAAATTACTAAATTAGGAAAAAATGTCTTTAAAAGAAAATTTTAGTAAGAAAACTTTTTAAGAATATATATGTCTTTTTTTTTATAAAGTATCGAAACCCCAATAATTTGGACGCTAATTTCATCATATCTCGGAAGTTTTTCAAATTATAATAATATTGGATTTTTCAGAACTCACGGATACATTACTCCTTCACCTGATACATAGCAAACAATACATAGGTTATGTATCAAATACATATCTATAAATCATAATCATACTGATTTATGTTTGAAATAATTGAGGTTATGTACAACAATAACATGTGTATCAGATACATTGTACATACACAAAGTTATAATGTATCTCATAGAGATGAAGTGAAATGTCCGGATGTTAAGAAAGAGAAGGAAAATGAAGATTTTTGTAATTAATTCAAATGATAGAAATTTTTAGAGATTATGTTATCTTAAGTCGTGTATTTGCTTAATTTTCCTAATTTTTTTTACCATACACTATTTAACATTTCTTCCAAATATGGGGTTTGCTTCAAATCTTGAAGAAGGATTTGGACCAAAATAATAGGAGTAATTCAATACTTTGCCAAAAAAAAAAAAACTAATATTCAACTAAACATTAAGAAAGAAAAGTTTTCTTTTAAAACTCTAGATAGAAGTGTATGAAACTTCAGACATCATATATATTAAGTTATTATAAAATGATAAACGTGTAAAACCTATTAACTCGAAATATAATTTAAATAATAACATTAAAATCGAGTATATGTATACTTCCCCTCCATACAAAATATACATGTATGTGTTTTGAGTTTTGAACTTATCAAAAGAAGTCCAAAGTGGCTCTTACCAAAATATATGTCTAGATACATTCTTGTGTATTTCTACCATTGAATTGTCATAAATATTATTTAATTAATATAACGTTCTGAATATCATGTCTATATGTAAAAAAAATACTTAACACACAAAAATTATCCTAGTTTATTATTATTTGATTCTCAATGTTCAAGTGTTTCAAAAGTTAAAAGTGCATTATCCATTCATCATGCCTTTTTGTGGGTAAAGTTTCTAGAAGCAAATCCTTAGTTTTGCACTTTTCATTTATTATACTCTATAGTGCATATTGCATTTGTAAGTTGAATAAACTTTATGTGCATGGGTATAGTGTAACACTTTGTGGATTATATATATTTGGGATAGTGCTTTTTCTCCTTTCTATTCTTTGTTGATTGTATATTGGCATTGTACCAAGCTTTCTTAGCTTATTTGGCAAGACTATGTGCAATTTATAAAAAAGATATTCAAAGGTTTTAGTTTATAAATTTTGAATTATAATTTTCCTAAATAATATAAAGAATTTGCATCGAATTTATCGTAATTATAATAGTAGCGTTACCCCTACTTTTGTAAAACATTATTTAAGTTAACAATGTTAATTTATCATGATTAAGTGATAAACTGAAGTAAGAAGAGCTAGGTAATGTTGATTGGCTTATCATGATTTGACCTTTTCGATACAAGTACGAACTATGAGAAGATGACATTTATCTTTTACCTTTTCGGTATAAGTACGGACCATAATCTTTATGGCTTGTTTTGAATATATTAAATAATTTTTTTAACACAAATATAATGTTTAAGCCAAAATAATGAATTATATCGACCTATAACTATAACAAGATTAGATAAACTAAAGCTACAATTGTTAGGTTTTTGGCATGGAACATAAGTTAACTACGGTCGAGTGCTAATTTTTTTTTTATATATATATATATATAGTAAACATATATCATGTATTTATTATTCGATATACACTTTCATATGTCTAAGTTATCAAATATTGTCGTAAGATAGCAATAACTTGATTAAAAGTTTACCAACTAATATTTTAAATATCATATTCCACCAGTGCATGTCTGCAATAAATTATGTATAAGAAAATTGAATAGCAATCATGAAATAAATATGAAAAATTTATTCTGTGAAAATAGAAAATATAAATAAGAAAAATCAGGAAGCTATATAGTCTGCAAAACTACAAAATCAGTTATTGAGACATGACTCTGCAATGACAACAACAATGACAGTATCATATGACATTATGCTTACAATACAATATGCACATTCACTTTTATTATATGATAAAATAGAATAATAATAAAATATTATGTTAATTGAGATTTAAAGGGGAAAAAATTTAATGAGATATATTATATCCATAATTGAGGGACCAAAAATATGAACTAACCCTTTTTTAAAAATAAGTTATTTATGTTCTAAAACAAATTAACACTTCAAATCTAATAAAATCCTAACCAAACAAGCTATAATATCCTTAAAAAGTTACATAGTAAATATTTTTAAGATATTTATTTTTTTATTTTTTTTTATTTGCCATTATCACTCAAAGCTTTATTTTAGTAGTATTATATTCTATAATTCAATTATGGGAAGAAGACATCTAGAAGATTTAGGTAAGATATTTCCATATATTACATAATTTTAAAATAATTTGTGTATTACAACTCAATTTTTAGTGACCCATCTTATTTAATAATACTGTTTCAATTTGAATAGATAGTGAAATCCAATCTACTCCATACTGTTCAACGATTTTCATCACAATATATTATTTTTTCAGAACAATCAATTTCTCAGCAGTCGATATTGTCTCATTCAATGAATTTTTCATTTACTTTATTTCATATTATATTGTGTATTATTACATATGCATATTATCATACTAGGATTATTTGAATTTTTATTTATTACTATACTATAAGAGAACTTAATATGATAATAAATAAACTTTATACATTGATTATGATCAAAATTAAACTCTTTAAAAATAGTTTATCAACAAAGGTGAGCCGGCCACAATTCATTGACCATGAAAAGGAATTATTTATTTTCAGTATAATTATTTAAGTCCAACAAAAACTTAAATTTCCACGAGAGAACATTGTAAATATTTAACAAAAAAGAAGACAGAAAATTTTTAGGCAAAATATTGTTGTAGGTAGGTTTTAGAGGTAAAAATCAATGTGATCGAACTCTTTAGAAATGTCGATAAATATGTGTCAAGTGGTACTGTTAAAGAACTGACACAAATTTATTAATAATATTTTTAAAGAATCTGAAACAGAGCAACATATAGAAAAAATAGATACGTATAATATTTTTAGAGATTTGTTATAATAGTTAGTTATCTTAACAACCATAATTTGAACGTGTATTAAACTTTTTGCTTTCAATATAAATTAATAAATTGAGTGCTTAAATAAATAAATGATATAATGGAAAGCTGAAAAATTAAATTAATTTGACTTTATATTATCTAGTCAAAATTTGAATATTTCTTCAATATTTTCCGCTAATCATTTTATTTGAGTTGTACAAGGAATGTTTAAAAAGTCTTCATTCTTTTTGTAATTTTACTAATAATAATGCCAATTCACATTCTTTTCTTTTCACGGTTACTAATTGTAAATTAACATGTAACAAACACTTCATTCTAATTAAACAATATCAAGACAAGTTAATTAACAATAATATTTTTCCATTAAAATGTAAAAAACATCTAGTTAGATAGTATTTTTCCTTTATATAACTTTACATAGCACGAATTTAAATTAATCAAAGCTTCCAAATATTAAAAAAATAAAGTCAACTAAAAGATTTTACTAAAGACATAAATTATCATGAGTTGACTTCCTTGTGGGGAGGATTCCACATAATGTTTAGTGCATTTTTAAAATTATATCTTCCATTTTAAAAGTATATTCCATTTGGATCTTAGTGGTTTGGGTATGGTATCCCACTAGGAGTATAATAAATAGGTTTTTTTTTTGAGAATATCTAGGATTAAGTGTATTGCTAAATTTTATTTTATTTTTTAACTATTCAACATTCAAATTTCAATAATTTTATTGATTTATATTCATATTGTAAATGTCTAATTAAAGAACATATTCATTAATGAGATTTTGAATCAAAACTAGTGATTCCAAATATAATAGAGCTAAAGAGAGTCAAATGGGTTCAATTGAATCCTTTTCAAAGGAAAATTGTATTGCGCAATTATGGTAAAAATAATTTAATTTACTCATATATTTTCTATGTTGACAAAAAAAAAAATAGATTTTAGTTTAATGGTAAATGAGATTAAAAATTCTTATATCACATTTGAAACCCTATGTATAATGTATGAGATACTAGTATCTTTTTTAATTTTCTTATAAACTTATCGCCCTGCAACAATTAAGGGTGTAAATATTCGATATTTTCATAAAGTATCAAAATTTACTTAGGCGAATCTTAATAGTCAAATGCCTCTTTTTCCTCCACAAGATTCGCATTCACTAAAGTCATATTTTGAAAAACACCTAAAAATCAAACTTATGTGTAATTACATAATTAATATGTATATATTTAACTAAGTAATTACTGGATCAATATGATACTGAATATAATTGAGAGGGTGCAATATAATTAGTTATCTTAATTTGAATGGAAAGGTGAAAATTACATTGTGTAATCAAATACTATAGTAACTATTTCTATTGCTCTTTTATTTTCCATTTGTCAAATATATATTAGTCTTTTAATATTATTTTTCTTTCGTGTCTCTTATTTTCATCTTCTAATATGTTTTTTATTTTTTGTAATTATTACGCATAATTTCATATTTTATTAACTTTATTTTTAACTCATCAGCATAAAAGTTTATCAGGAAATAAATTCACATTTATCTTCTTCTTTTTTTATTATAAATGCAACAAATCATAAATTTCACACTATATTAATATGAGTTGGAATTTTTACCAATTCATAATTAAAAACTTTAATTAATTAATTTAATTTAAGATTATTATTAATCATTAAAAGTTTGTTTACTTCTTCATCGGAAAGAAAATTCCTTTCTTCCTTCATTCCCCTGCAAGAAAGAAGAAAAAAAATTCAATGCAGAAATAGGCGAAGAAAATATAGCGCAAGAATTGGGGAAAATTTTGAGGAAGAAAAAGGGGGGAATCAACATTGAATAAATAATTATGGCATTGTCATGGCGTTTTATTGGACTATCTATTTTTGTTTTTCTTCTAAATGTATCATCAATAGCACATTCTGCTCCTACCAATGCACATAGCTCTTGCAGCAATGAAATCAATATGGTAAATGTTTTCAACCCTTTTATTAAATAGAGAAAATAAATTGTGGGGTTTGTTTTTTGGGTGGAAATTGTGTTGAAAATGTAATCTTTCATGGGTTTTGTAGATTTTTTTATTTGATATTGTCATTTCTTGATTATGTGGAAAGTTATGATGGGGTTATGGATTTTTTTGTTTTGAGGGGTTTCAATAGTTAGAATCTTTGGACATGTTGGTGGGAGGTGGTACGTATCTCGTGGAATTAGTTGAGCTGACCAAGACACTGCGATTATCATAAAAAAAAAAGCAATCTTTTTGGGGTAATGTTAATAAGATGATTTGAAATGGTGAGGATTGGTTCATGCATTTGGTGGAATTTGTTATGAAATGGAGTTATTTGATATATTATGTTTTGATTCTGTGCTGGGGTGGCAGAGTTACTCGGTGCAATAGTTGAGGTGTGGGCAAGTTAGCTCGGACACCACCTCCATAAAAAAGTTTAATTTGAGGTTCTGGTGTGTGTGTGTGTGTGTTATAAGATTACTATACAAGGATTTAGGGTTGTATTTAGAAATAGGATGTATCGAAACTGCAACTTGATCATATCTTTAAGAGATTGCATTTAACAACATGTAGAAGATTGTTTTGGTCCATTTCTTAACTGGACTTGAAGTATTCTCTATTTTCATTCTGTTCTGCACATATAGAAACTTACCGGTGCTAATCATTCTTTTCCTTTCTTTTGTTAAAGATGCTGGTGAAGTTGTGGGTTAATGGCGGTGAGGAAGATTCAATAGTTGGCTTGAGTGCGGCATTTGGGTCTGTATTACCCACTGATACTAAACGTGCCTCCAGGTTGCCTGCTGTTTATACACAACCTTTGAATGGCTGTTCTACTTCCTCCACTAAGGTATTTACTCCACATTCCTTACACACCTTTACTTTTAGGTGGTTATCCAAAACGAAACATTGTGTTGCTGCTTGATTAAATAATAGTCATAATTCTTTCGCGGCCCAATTTCAGTTCTTTTGATCTTTCTTGATGATCTTCCATCTCTCATTTGTTAACTTGCGAATATTTGAAAACAATAGAATTCATACTTCTTTATGAGCCAAGTCCTGCTCTAAGAGTGAAGAATTGCTGCAAATCTCAGCAAGGTTGAAAAGATTTAAGGAGCTGAATTGTGAACCAATCTCATTTATATCAAGGAGAAGTGAAGAAACAATTTTTTTTTTTTAATATAGTTTAGGTGAAAACATCTACATGTTAAGCCATTGACCATCTCTTTGTCTTCTATCAGGAAGTTAAAGTAATTCAAACTTCTTAACTCTGCATAGAACAACTTATTTTCAGCATATAAGAAAACTTAAGAGTAAGTTTCACTCGTGAAAATGGAAAGATACTTCTTTCTGGTGGATCGCAGTGGAGGGTTGAAATAGGAGAAAAGAGTAGAAATGGAGATAGGTTGAGGATGATGTAGCACTATGTACAGGGTGGTGAAGGAACGATCTCTTGATAGCTCAAAAGTAGCCACAATCTTTCCTTCTTCTTTTTGATTAATTTGATGAACTAAACACATACTAGATAAATAGTTAAATACCTTACTGAACAACCTTTTGTTCTGTCGTGAGTCTTGTCAACACCCTCACCCCTCTCTGTACAGCAACTCATCTTCATATAAGCTCTTGCTTAAATTGTTTATAAGTTTTTCAAGTATAATCATTGTTTACATCATCTTCCAAAATTTAGATCTTTTTCTTCTTTTTTTGTTTCATTTACAAAAGACTTTGTGTGATCAGCTATACTTTTAAGTTCTTGCTAAAAATAACCATATATTAGCCCAATTGCAAAAATATCAATTATATTAGCAATTTGTGAGTCTTAGTAATTCTGTTAGTTTTTTCTTTCTTCGAGCTTGTGTTATTTTTAGCGATACAAATACAACTGGTATTTTAGAGGGAAAAAATCCTTTTCATGGTACTTTTCAGAAGTGGAACCAAATAGTAGTGTGGAGGAATTTCGAATTGTAAAATGATCTGAAAGGGTTTCCACTAGGATCTACCAGAAGTTAACTATTACAAACTGATTTTACTTTGAATACCAAAGAAGTCTAAACTTGCTATATCTGTTTGGCTGTTGTAAAAATAGGCTCGAGAATGTCCTATAAAAAGAAAATAATAGTGGTGTTGTTTGTTATACATTAATAATGCAGAAATATCATTTGTTCTAGTTATCAGGCTCTATTGCACTAGCTCGTCGCGGTGAATGTGACTTTATAACCAAGGCCACGGTTGCCCAAGAAGGAGGTGCAGGAGGTGTTGTGCTAATAAATAATGAAGGAGGTTGTAACCCTGACTCACATTGTCATCTTAGGTCTCAAGGTCTGTTTTATATGTTTCCCTTCATCTCTTTCTGATATGACGCTGCTTTTTCTTGCATTTATTTAGGTCCTCTGGATATTGCTTGTCCTAATAATTCTACCATATCAAATGTAACCATTCCTGTTGTTTCAATTTCAAAAGAGGGGGAAGATATTATTGATAAATACATCAATTCAGGAAAGAAAGGTAAGCCCTGGCCTCATATATTTTGCTTAGATGTTTTGATAAAGGTTAGCTTTCTTTTGGATTCTAATTTTGGTTGTCAAGATGTTGATTAGCTTGTGTTGTAATCTACTTTTTTTATATTACATGCATTATAATTCATTTTAATGAGTGCTTTTGAAGTATGAAAATATATTTATTATATATCATTGAGATGTAATCCCACTTCTTGCTGGTTAACTTTTGGTGCAAACAAGAGGTCCTTGTTGCATATATTATTGCGTGTATTCTGTAGGAACCGTATGCCATCTGTGTGTTTATAGAAAGCTTTTAGATGATTCTTCATCTATTTATGGTTGGATCTCGATGATGTGCCTTCACCGCAAAAGGCCTGTCAGGTTAATACTTTGAAAAAAACAGTTAAGCAATGAGTTTGGGATGAAGGTTTAGTGTGATGCAACGAAGATAGAAGATCGGAGATTGATTTTCTCTTCATAATGTCAGTGGTAGCTGATGAGAATGTGGACTTAAACGCAGTGTTGGCTAACATCAAATGGTTTTTTTATTTGCAAACAATTATAGTGACTCTGTAATTGATGCATATCTTTTGTTCTGATCTTCTTATTTCTTGTTGTTTGTTTTATTTCACTTGGAATACTTTTGATATATGGAATCCTTTTCTTAATCCAGTGGAGCTGCTGTTATATTCGCCAGATCGCCCTATTGTGGACTACTCGGTTTCTTTCATATGGTTGATGGCTGTTGGAACAATCATTTGTGCAGCTCTTTGGAAAAAGTTTACTCAATCTAAGGAAAGTGACGATTATGAACTTCCCCCACACACACAAAAAAGAAGAAGATACAATCTCAAATTTGACATGCTCAGCTTCTTATATTCTTTTAAATTCAGTTAGTAGCATTCTCAACATTGATTTTGTTTGGGCTATTTGTCTAAGCTTTTCAGCACTGCATCTTGATGATAATGTAGTAAATATAGTTTACTCTGGCTGTTGGATTTTAGGTAACATAATTGGTAATAGTTGTTGGTCTTTCAAAACTTAGCTGCCTGCGTCACAAGAGCTGCCCCAGAAGTTAACATACATCTGAATTGACCAAGGTTGATATGTCTGTGTAATCTTTTCACTACTCTACCCTTTTCTTTTCCAAATAATTTATCCTTGATACATACTTCCTTTGGATACTTTAGTTCCTGACCAGTGCACTGCTTACATTTTTCCCTTCACTACCACTAATAGGGTGTCACCTACAAAGCATCTCCAGCGAAAAAAGAGGTATGCTGAAGCTAAACTGGATCCAGTAAGTCAAGAATTTAAAAGGAATGGAATAGAATGGGCTTTCTAAGTATACTTGGCCAGATTGATGGAAAAACTTTTGACATCGAGGAGATGGCTTGTTCTATAGATCCTTTTCCCTTAACGACAAAGGTAAAGGTGTGTGAGAGACATATTTATCCAGAGAATAAATTGGAGAGGTCTTTCCCAGTTTGGAGGATCTCAAAAACTGTCGACAATCTGTGTGGTGACAAGACTCAAATAATGAAGGCCTGTTTGGTTGGTGGAGCTACAATAAATCGACTGAGTGGAAATGGTGTAGTGTTAGAAGGCCTAATATTCTCAAGAGTGTCGCAAGGTGTGTAATTTTGAAAACTGCTATATTGAATATAGGGAAGAGGATGAGAAGAAATAGAAAAGCTTGATCAATCCCTCAAGCTTAGTTGGAAATTATAGTAATTACAAGTACTTACAATTTGGTAAGTGTATAATTCAAGATCAAATCAAATCAGATATAATCTGATTAAATCCCTACTCAAGCTAATAAAATTAAATAAACCCTAATCAATATAAATCTTGTCATATCTTAACACACTAATTTTGCGGAACTCCTTGTTTGTGTTAAAATACAAATTATCTAGTATTGGAATGAAATATCCTCGAATAGAGCGGGGAATGGAACTGAAGATTCATATATGACCTTAGTTGATCTGATTTAAATATAGTTGAACGAGTGATCTATTTATATCTAGGATTTATATTTGTATGTTATGAGCATACTGTGAACATGTCTTTCTTGGTTTTCCTACTTCTAGTTCTTGTGTCAAATATTGATAACACCCAATGATGCCTTGCTTGATTAATAGCTGTAATGTCTTAAAAAGTGTATGGTCTCCTTACAGGATGATGATATGACCGTCAAGGAGGAGGATGATAGTGAAATTCTGCACATTACTGCATGGACTGCTATTGGATTTGTCATCTCAGCATCCACATTTCTGGTGCTGCTTTACTTTTTCATGTCCACGTGGTTTGTCTGGCTGCTGATATTGCTTTTCTGTATCGGTGGAATCGAGGTATTCAAGTTCGTTCTTTCTCCTTCTTCTTTCGTCTAAGCCAATACAATTTGGTCTGATAAAACCATCTCATTTCATGGCACTGCTTATTTATGCTTTATTGTTGAATTAGTTTATAGTTTGGGGCCATGCATCTAGTATCTGACAGATGAGCAAGATAATGATATCATGCATCTGTTCGTATAGTATGCAAAGAAAATGGAATATAATGTCTAAAGATTTTTAGAAAAAATGTGTTTGTCAATGCCTAATAATATATATTTTGATGTATTTTTTGAATTATTATGTTACTGAACTATAATATTCCTCCTTGCAATATTTTCCATGTCGTGTTTATAGTAGTTTTTCCTGCTAATCTAAAACTACTCAGGAAAATGATACAACTTTGTGCTTCGGTAGTAACTGTTTCATAGCTGGTCTAATCTAGCATTCAAGTGGACAAATCTTTTGTCATGCTCCCACTCCTTGCCTTAGACCCCTGATAAAAATATTCAAAGAAGCTTCTGGGACAGGGAGTGCTAGCTCCTGGATGATGGATACAATCACATACCATGATGATTAACAAAGTAGATGATCAAAACAACTTTTTCTTCATATCTAGGGAACTCTCAAGTCTTCACTAGTAATCATTGCTTCCCGAACTGCAAACGTAGAGCTTGGAAATAGATATAGACTTGAAATTATTTAAAGGTTTTCCTCCCCTCAGAAAGGTTTTATAATGTTTTCCAACCAAAAAGTCCAAATTGATCATTAAAGGGTTATCGTCCAGTGTTCAGCTCTCTCACATTCTGGCATAACACACTGGGACAACATCCTACGTAGGCCCACCCACTTGCCATGGAGATGTACTTGGTTTACATATTACTGGAAAAAAGGCACTCACATGAGTGGATTACCTTTTCTATCCACTTGTGCCAGATTACAAGGTTAAAATAGTTAAAATTAAATGCCCATCAGTTTAATGGTTCAAATCAATCATTTGACTCTTGAATTGTGCTACAAATGTTAAATGTTTCTTGATATGCAAAATTCATGCATTTCTGTGGAATTGTTGAATTTTCCTCTATAAGAGACTCTTAATCACCAGGCCAAATTTCCTTTTGGGCATGCGAAGTGAATTAGTAGCTTTGTAGTTGTAGTTATTTGAAACACATCAGCTGTGCCTAGTATATTGTTCTTTCATATTATCTTGTTAGTGGCCCTCTAATAATATTGTACTTGCACTCATCAAGCTCATTAATGGTAGGGGATCATTATGGGTAACATTGTCATGGAGCTATGCTTTCTTAACCTCAAAGTCAAGGGAATGCACCAGCTGATGAGGTGTATTAGGCTTAATATACTGGCTGCATCAAAGACCTTATGTTATCTATGATTCTAACTTTGGATCATAGGAACAGTAGATTTTAGCCAACTTTTTGAGTCATAAATGCATTTTCCATGATAATTGTGCCTTCCATAATCTTCTGAAAGGTTAACCTTTCCATCTGCTTATAGATGTAATATTGTAATTGTAATTAATATATGGACTTACAAATCCATATGCTTTAGTTAGCTTCCATTTTCTGTTAGTTGACATGCGCAAGTACATATGGTGCTTGGGAGGTTACTTACCTAAATTCTGACTACTTTTGATTACGGTTGATTTGTGCAACATGTGCACTTTCTACGTTTTGGAGCAAAACTAATTCTGGTTTGCATTTGGTCAACATTTTTCTGGTTGTTGAATTTTTATTGTTTAATTTTTTGTTTCTTTCCAGGGACTGCATAACTGTATAGTGACGCTCATACTAAGGTATGATGTATTGACCCATTATGTCTATGTCATATTATGTACAGAATTTCTGATTAGATCCTTAACTATGCTTCATACAATCTTTTAAGCAGCAAATTTAGAGGTTGTGGAAAGAAAACATTGAATTTGCCGCTTGTTGGGGAGGTCGCTATTCTGTCTCTAGTTGTCCTAACACTTTGTGTGGGATTCGCCATCTTCTGGGCAGTAAACAGGAAAGAATCATACTCTTGGGTTGGCCAAGACATTCTTGTAAGCTAATTTATAATTTCCTCCTTAACTGAAAAACTGTTTGTGTGATAGACCTTTATTTGCAGTTGGATATTTAGTTGGTTTTATGCATCCTTATCACCAAGTCTCACTCTTCTAGATACTTACTCCAGCTGAAAACTGTTAAAAGTAAATGAAAACTTTATTTTCGCCAGGGGATTGCTTTGATGATCACTGTTCTGCAGTTGGCTCAATTGCCTAATATAAAGGTGTGTTGATAGCTTCTAAAATTCACCAGTGAACATAGTTGATTTCTTGTTTTGCTTTACCTATGTCTACTAATATACCTTTCATTTATGTCATTTCCTTTCTCTTTTAGGTTGCTACAGTGCTTCTCTGCTGCGCGTTTGTCTATGACATCTTCTGGGTTTTCCTATCTCCTATTATATTCCATGACAGTGTTATGATTTCAGTAAGTTTTCTCTTTAGTTACAATTTTAAGCTGTACCGCTGATGTAGATATTTTGTCAAATCATATCATGAGTTAGATGTCTAAATAAAGATTTGTATAAGAAAATGAAGAAAGTTAAATTAATTTAAATTTTTATTGTTTTTAGTTTTGAGAAATGGTACTTCTTAGAAGCCAGAGGTTGGCAATGGAAGGTATCAACATAATGAATGTGTTCGGCTTTGCATTAATACACCATGTTTTATTTATTATACTCACACTTAATTATATGGATTTCACACCTATATACAGGTGTATCTTGTAATTTATTTGTATTAACTTGGTAAGAATGCTATTATCTCTTCCCAGTTTTCTTCCTCTTAATATTTTCAGCATGAAGCCTTTTTGGTCTTCGATCTCTAGAAAAATAAAAATTGTTCCCCTTTACAGGCAGGTGGTGTTATACAACCTGTCTGTATAAAGTTTCAGTCTTTTTCTAGTTTCATTTTTCAGGTAGATAGGAAGGAGAACTTCCCTCTACTTGGTTTTTGTTCTTTCGAAATATGCCACTAATGTTGGGCATTAAAATTTTCTTTTACTCTGATGTCATTGCCTTCCTGCAACATGCATAATATGCACACCTTCAAAGTAGTAGCAGCTAAATAACCTTATTGAACACTTTTGGATATTTATCTTGTCGTTGTGGATTGCGGAACATTAACAGAATGCAACAAAATTATTTGATTGTTTTGCCCAGGAACTAGGTAATGATTTTAATGAAGCTGCTCCGGATTGTTTAAAACATAAAGATGTACCTGTATGATTTAAATGTGCACACATGCATCTTTTATCTTTTGATGGTTTCAATGTTTTTTTTCTTGGTATATGTTAATTACATTTATGTGCTCAAAACTGGATGCTTTCATTATTAAGCTGGGTTAAACTCGCTTCTTGCCACGCACTTCTTACCAGAAGATAATTTAGCTCTTCAGTATCTGTCACTAATTTTTCGGGTGGTTGGATTTGGCCTCTCTTGTAGGTTGCTAAAGGTAAGAAAGCTGGTGGAGAATCAATCCCGATGCTTCTGAGAGTTCCTAAATTAACAGATCCTTATAAAGGATTTGATATGCTTGGCTTTGGGGATATTCTCTTCCCTGGTTTGCTAATTTGCTTTACATACAGGTATTTTTGCTCTTCAGTCATCTTGCAAAGATAATTGTTGCTCTCTTTTAGAAATGTAAAGATTAGCACATCACCTCGATTAAATGATAAGAAACTTCTATTTCGCTTACTACGTCTCTACCTTTGTTCTTAAAGATATTCTTGTTATAGGCATCTATAAGGATAGTGAGTATATATGAATTTAGTCATGAATGTTTTGATATATGAAGCTCTAGGTTTCAATGGAAATTCTTATTTGTAATGCAAACATCTCTAAATATTCCAGTTTACAAGTGTTACAAATCATTCCGATGACAATGGTTAAAAAATGGGAAAAAAAATTTGGATAAATATTTGTGGGATTCAGCCGGGGATGTTTTCAAATCAACTTAGCGGTCCAGTTTATCTAAATTCACTCGTTCTTTCTACAGAATGATGGCGATTTAGTTTTGACTTCTGATTTATCCCATATGGACCTCTTGTTGATCTCCTTCTCGATCTTTTTTGCAGATTTGATGAAGCTAAAAAGAAGGGGGTACTAAATGGATACTTCCTTTGGCTGATGATTGGTTATGGGACTGGTGGGTACCTCTCTTTTGTTTCTTCCTTCTTATTTTTTATTTTATATGTTGTTCTTTCTGCTTTTATATGCTCTTACCATGTTATTTCTTATCCAGACTCCACTTGTGTGATTATACTGGGTATTTTGTTGTTGTAGTATGTTATTTCATATCCGTTGTCTTAATACGTTACTGCTGCTCTTAGTTGTTTGAGACCACAAAAACGGGTAAAATTCAGAAATAGCCTCATTTCATAATTGAAAATCATTTTGAGATTATCGCTCCAATGTACAATTCTTTCGTTCAATGCCTCTAATTATTCTAATAAAACCTCTGCTTATGATTCTGCACATATCTATGGAAATTGTTTTTTGCGCCACATATGTTAGTTCTGATTTTTACGTGTGAATCATGTTGATTATCTATCATTCTTTCTGAGTTTCTTTCTTTCCGTGTTTCTTTTTGATTCTTGTACTTTATCCCTCCTTTTTTTCTTTTCTAATGCTGCATTTCGTTCATTCCTCGCCTTAATCAACCTAAAATCCGTGCAGGTCTTTGCATTACTTACGTGGGCCTGTTTTTGATGAATGGACATGGTCAACCTGCTCTCCTGTATCTCGTGCCATGCACACTAGGTATGACAAAATTGATGACCTCTTAATTGAAATTATTGTTTAGTTTTTTCATCGTTTTAAAACCTTTATCGTCTAGGAACTTGTGTGGTACTGGGGGCAGTGAGACGCGAATTGAAAGACCTTTGGACCAATTGCGATGAATCAAAACAAATGGCTGAAGCGCGTCTAGGAAGTGCTTGATAAAGCTTTTGAAGAATATAAAGGTGACAAAGCACAAGCCATTGGTATGTTTCATGCTGCAAAAGTTGTAAATAGAGTTCGAAGTTTTCCAAAGGAATACTTCACTATCCTTCTCTCTATGTATATTCAATCATTCAATTGATTATTATGTAACATCACAAAACAAGGAGAATGTTGTAACTCATTGAATTACTTTCAATAGTAAATAATTCCCATTTTGTTTTACCATTACAAATAGTGGAGAAGTTCCAATTTATTTTTGTATTAGCAGATGTTAACCTTTTGATACTCCTTTTTGGGACTCTTTTGGACATTGTGTGAATTCCAAAAGGAGTTTTAAATTATTACGAAGACAAAATCACTAGGCGATTTCTTCCTATTTGTCCTAGCCCTGGTGTACAGATAAATTTTTATTTGGTATCTATTTATGGTGGGAGGTAACAGATGGGAGGTGACAAGTATGAAGTATCCCGTGGAATTAGTTGAGGTGCATGCAAGCTGGCCTGGACATTTAAAAATAAAAAATAAAATCCCTCACATGGATTTAATTAAAGATTTAGTGTATACCATAAAAACATTTAATATTACTAGTGGAACTTTTATTTCATTTAAAAAAAAGGGAAAGAATATATAGCACCTCCTTTGTTGAAAGTGAAAAAGTATTTTCCAAATGCCATACACATTGGTATCGTAGAAGAACAAACACTATTCTTCTTCTTCAGCAACTTTGAGCTTCAGATACGAAATCGCCTTTGGTACGAGTACAAATCCAAATTTAATCGGACCTCAATTGAGTATAGAAGTGAAAGAAGCATCCAGGAATTAGCATTGCAGTACTACGTACCTCTGGTTTTCTACTCATTTGAGAATGTAAGTTTGAATTTACAAATCTTTGGGCAATTGTTTATAAATTTTATGCAGAGCGTGTCTTTTTTTGTTTTTGAAATTCTAACAGAAGTTACAAAGTTCTGAAATTTTGGGAAAAGAAATTACTTATTCCGTTCACTATATGACTATTTTTCAATATTAAGTCTTGGAAAATGATTTGGGAAATAAGTAATTAATACTCATGTTAAAACATGGGCAAAAATGTCTTTTCTTTATATATATTAGAATTGACAAATAAAAATTAAAATTTATTTTTGGAATAGTGGACAAGTAAAAGTGAACGGAGTGAGTATTAGGTGAAACCTTCAAAATTATGGTCAGCTGAGCTATTTGTATTTCCAAGATGTAGCATAAAAGAGTTCTGCTACATTCATGTTAAGAAAGGAAGAAGATGAATGCACTAAGCTTTAATGTGTGTCTATGTATAGCTTATACCCGGAAAAAATAGAAGGGAAAAGGGCCTCATATCCCCTCAACTTTGCGATTTAGAGATGATATACCCTTGTTACAAAAATGACTCACATATACCCCTGCCGTTACATAAATGGCCCAGATTATTTAATAGACCGAGTAGATTAGTTAACTTTGACTTATTTGCCAATCTATTTATTTTAGGGCGAGCTTTCAGTTCTAACATAGTTATTTCTACTTCTACCAGCAGTAAAGAGATCAAGATAACTGACATGGAAAATGTTCTGAAGGGTGAAAGAACTTCCACCTCAATTGATGAGGAAGTGATTGGTTTTGAGGATGATGCTGAAAACATAATTCAACAATTGACAGGAGGAACGAAGGAACTAGACATTGTCTCGATTGTTGGAATGCCTGGACTAGGAAAAACAACTTTGGCTAGAATGGTTTTCACTCATCATTGTATTGATAAACACTTTGATGTTCGAGCATGGTGCTCTATTTCAAAAGAATATAATTTGAGGAAGGTATTCTTAGAGATTCTTAAACAAGTTGTAGGCAATATGGATGATATCCCATATAAAGACTTGCCTGACAAGTTGCGCAAGAGTCTAATGCGCAAGAGATACCTCATTGTTTTAGATGATATATGGGAAGTTGAGGCTTGGGAAGAGTTGCAGTTATCTTTCCCGGATGATGAAAATGGAAGCAGAGTAGTGCTAACAACTCGAGATGAGGAGGTGGCTAGGCAGCTTAAGCACCACAGTGATCCATATTTTCTTCGATTCCTCACTGTGAAAGAGAGCTGGGACTTGCTTCTGAAGAAAGTATTTCAAGGAGAGATTTGTCCCCCAGAGCTACTTAAAACAGGATTACAAGTTGCTCAAAACTGCAAGGGATTACCTCTTGTGATTGTTTTGATTGCTGGAATTATTGCAAAGCAAAGGGAAGCCTCTTTGTGGCTTGGGTTCGCGGAAGATTTAAGTTCCCATGTATTAGAAGAGCAAAGCATGAAGATAATAGAATCAAGTTATGACCATTTGGAGGACCATTTAAAGTCTTGCCTGCTTTACATGGGATTGTTTCCAGAAGACCATGTATTCAATTTGCT
Organism: Solanum etuberosum; assembly: GCA_029582245.1. Taxonomy (NCBI): domain Eukaryota; kingdom Viridiplantae; phylum Streptophyta; class Magnoliopsida; order Solanales; family Solanaceae; genus Solanum; species Solanum etuberosum. The sequence continues at coordinate 51,656 of JAJONR010003353.1, read as the reverse complement.
AAACTTGTGGATAGCGGAAAATTTTATACACAGCGTGGACACAGAGAACGTTGAAGAAGCATCTAAAATTTGCTTGAATGATCTAGTGAACAGAAGCTTAGTAATTGTTTCTCGAAGGAGAGAAGATAATGGTGAGATAGAGTACTGCACTGTTCATGATGTAGTGCATGAGTTTTGCATGAGGAAACTTACAAAAGAAAAGTTTATGCAGTACCGACCTTCAAAGGAACCCCAGTATATTAGGTTTATCCATGATGATCTTGTTCACGAATTGTTACAGTATACAAAATCATTGGATAGGATTCCAATGTTGGCAGGCTTGAAGAAAGGAGAGTCTTTTGCTCAACGTCATGATAGGTCTCTTAAGTTTATTGCTCGTCCAAAGTCCCGTGTTTGGGAAAAGACTTTTCCTTTACTCGATAACTTAAGATTTATTCGGGTGTTGCATTTGTCAGATGTCTGTTTGGAAAGATGTTCTTGGACTACAGCAGTGCAAGCAGTAACTCACTTGAGGTATCTTGCAATTTGTACCCAAGAATTTGATTTCCAGTGGGTATCACACCTACACTATCTACAAACTTTGCAGGTGGTGGGGAATAGTGATTTTTCAAGGCGTTTCGAGACATCCCCTTCTATTTGGAAAATGAAGAAGCTGAGACATGTGGATATACAGGATTTTTCCTTCAAATGGGAAGACAACGATCGAGCACTTTTCGAAGAATCTTCATCAACTTTGTTACCAGAGTTGAAAACTTTTAAGAAGTGTCGTATATACTTGGCTGATAAGACTCCGGAGTTCTGGTGGAGATTTCCAAATATTGAACAACTCAAGCTCCACTTTATTGAACCAGGTTATGAAGTTGATATGCCTAATCTTGAAGAACTCCCACTTCAATCTCTCGAACTGTGTTTTTCACGCCCGATTTCAGGCTACAAATCCATTGGACAGGCCAGCTGTGTTGTCTTCCCTTCAAATCTAAAGGATTTGTCCCTTGATAGACTTTGCCTAACAGAAGAAGCTTTTTCACAACTTGCAAGTCTGCGAAACCTTGAAAGTCTCAAACTACGTAATATATACTTCAAGCCGGAAGGTAGATTCAGGCAGGCTGGATATGGCATATGTTGGGATGTTAGTGATTATGAGTTCCTAGCACTCAAATACTTGCTTTTACAGAATGTTCTCGTGACAGAATGGCGCTCCTCAGATTCATCCTTCCCCGTGCTGGAGAAATTAATTATAAACAAATGCACAATTCTGTGTGGTAAGATCCCTTCTAGCTTTGTGGATATCCCGACATTGAAGTTGATTAAGTTGATTGGCTGCAACCACTCACTTCAGAAGTCAGCTTTCAACATTAAAAATGAAGTGGAAGAGATCGCAGGATGTGATAGTCTCCAAGTTCATATTCAGTATCAACCAGACAGTAAGTTATATCATTAAGTGCCCGTTTAACCATGGATAGTATTCCGGAAAACTGTTTGGACTTAAGAGAAACTTTATTTAGGTAAAATAATTCATTCAGGTAACATTTTGATTTTTCTCTCTATTTTTCTTTCTTTCTTTATAGGATATGCAGATGCAGATTTTGCAGCAGAATGCTTCAGTGTTTGGGATCAAGAAAACAACCGTAGCTCACTGACGCCTTTTGACTTGAGGTTGCAAATGACTTGTGTTCCCATGTTTGTAATGACCTATTAGGTCGTTTTGAGTTTTAGAATCCCTTTCCCCTAGTTGAGATTCAGTATGTTCATTTTGTGTTTTATGACTTGTGGGTATGGGGGGGGGGCATGGGTTCCGAGGGGCTTGGGTGAATTTTGGAATGTTAGAGCCAAAATTAGTTATTTCAACGATTAAGAGTTGACCAAAGTCAATGATGTGATTAGACAGGCTCGAATTCGAGATTTGAGTAGGTTCATAGGATGATTTTGAACTTGTACATTTGGATTGCAACTCGAGAGGTTCAGTGAGTTTTGAGTGCTAATTTCCTATTTCAGCTGCACCAGATTTTTTTTCCCTAGTGCATCAGGTTTTTGTGCTTTGTGATCATGGGAGGAGGAGTGGTCGCGTAGGGTTGTTTTACCTGGGATTGGTTGACACAATTGTGGTAAAGAGTCAGCTTTACTTATATCGCATCATAACTCTTATTCGCGCATTTTATTTAGTTGTTGGGTTGAATCTGTGCATAGCTTCTCTGTATGTTGGTTCTGTGCATTTTTTTATAACAATGTTCGGTTAGATATACTTCTATGTTGTTATTCTATGTCTGTTGAGATCACATAAGCTGATCGGGATGAAACACAAGCATTTGAAAGACCAACCCTCATTACTATCGATGATACTTGTTGAATACACGTTATATTTTTGTACTCATACTACACTTATTGCATTTTTTGTACAGTAACATTTCCCCGTGGTAGCGGCTGTCATGACTGAGTTTAGAGTTTGCTTGGAGATATCAGGGTGAGTTACTTGGCTAGTTCGTAGCATCGTGGACTCACTCTCTTATTTACTGCTAATGTCCTGTTTTCATCCACAGTGTATCAAGAAGTACCCCTGAGAATTCTCCAGGCTGGGCAGGGGCGGAGCCATGTAGAGTCAAGGGGTTCATCCGAATCATCTTCAACAAAAAATTACAGTACTTGTAATCATCTTCAACAAAAAATTACAGTACTTGTATATAGATGTGTAGTTCCTTTGACTTCTTTCATGTGTTTACTTTTTCATATTTTGAAATCTCTTAGTAAAAGTCACGGCTTCGCTATTGCTTCTGGGATGAAAATTATAGCAGATGTTGATTAAATTGAGGAGATGCACGAAGTCACTTGAGGATTCAGCTCTAAACGTTAAAGAAGAAGTAGAAGACATCACAGGATGTGAAAGTCTCCAAGTTCAGTCTAATTTGATTTAGCGATAATGGTCAAAAACACAGTTGATGTATTATTATTTTTTCGAGTTTTTTATTTAAACTATCAAGTGTTTTTATTTGAACAGTTACCAACTATTTATTAAAATATGCTTCGAAATTAATGAGTCAACTTTCACGTGGACAAAATCTTATGAGCAAACTAAGTTGTCATATATCTTTTGGAGATTGTATTCAAACACTTGATCTAATTAGATTCGATATATTTTTTGACTCATAGTTGGTGATAGTTCAAATATGAAATGTGAACAAATTAATAATTGAGATATATAACTCAAATGATACTTGGAAGTGTGTTTTTGATCATTTATCTATTGGATTTATGATTTAAGCTATTTGCAAAGGAAGTTCCAATTTTACCCCTTCTCAAACTTTAGATTATGATTTTTCTATAAAAGGAAAAGTTGAACTTGATAAACAAATGAACCATTTTCATTCGTCTCACTGCTCTGCACCGTCTTGTAAGTTTCTCTTTTTCTCTTCGATTTCTCTTTAATTTGACCAAAAACCCTTGTAATTTACTTGTAATTTGAGTATATTTAGTAAGCCATGAATGAATTCTAGTGAATGTGTTTTTGTTTTCTAATACTGTGTTTGTTCCAATTTATTGAAGAGCTTCAACTCCGTTGTATTAGTTCATCTTTTTTATTTTTTTCGCAAATTTAAAGCATGGTGTCGTTATAGTGTAGCTCTAATCTGCGTTTAAGTATCAACACTCGAGAAAAAAATGTCCTTTTTCTGGGTCATATATAGCTCAAGCTCAATGACTCTGTCTAGATCAAATTCCTGTTTGTAGACGGATTTAGGGTATTGGAGGGGGTTCTTGGGACCTAGCTACTAGGTCCCGTTTGCACGGATCCCGTGTTTGTATTGAAAAATCCAGTAAATATATAAGAGAAACGGCTTGGGGATGTTGGGAAGTGGCAAAAAAGTAAGCTTTTTAAGCTTTGTTGCCCTCTTGGTCAAGGGGGAATCCGTTGGTCACCACCATGTAGGCTTTTATTTTGTATCTTTTTATTTTTTTAATTTGAGATGGGTGGGTGGGAACCCACAAACTTCAAATTTTGGATATGCCTCTATTTGTAGTTTTCGTTTAAGGGAAGACAGCTCTTTTCTCCAAAATCTTATTACGCTTCAATTGTTTAAGCTGAATTGCACACATCTCTGTTCTTTTCCAGATGCATAAACGTGTGATGGTCTTCTCGCTAATTGAGTCTCGAAAATGGTTTACAGTCAATGGAAGGCAAAGATTGTGCCATCCATTGCCATCTGTGAGAGTGGGGCATATGTGGGTACAAATTATGTTCAAAACCAGTGGAGGGAGGAGACCTAAGAAGAAAACATACTATAGAGTAAATGATCTAGACAGAGTCATGGAGCTTCAGAAGAAACCATCATTGATTTTACGCTTAAAATCCATAATTCAATCACAGAGAAAACAATGTGTCCTTCTTAGAGACCTTGAGAAAGAAGTTGGATTTGTGCAAAAGTGGAATTTCATGGGTATAATTGAGAAATATCCTTCGATATTCCGTGTCACCGGTGGTAATGGAACTCCACCGATGGTTATGCTGACTGAAAAGGCTGATAAAATAGCACTAGAAGAAGATGAAGCAAGAGAGCAAATGGAACCTATTTTGGTCAAGAATTTAAGGAAGTTGTTAATGTTATCGGTTGATTGCACATTGCCACTGGAAACCATTCAACTGATTGAGAATGATTTGGGCTTGCCTAGTGACTTCAGGCAGTCGTTGATTCAAAAATACCCTCAATTTTTCTCAGTGAAAGATGTGAATGGAAGAACTTCCCTTCAGTTGGAAAATTGGGATTCTTTTCTAGCAGTCACTGCCCGGGAGGAAAGGTTGGCGTGCGAAGGGGTCCTGACTTCAAAAGAGAAGGCTAGAGTATTGAAAGATGGAAACTATTTTGGTCCCTTTGCGTTTCAAATGCGTTATCCTGCAGGATTTAGGCCAAACATGAACTACCTTAAGGAAGTTCAGAAGTGGCAGAAGATGGAGTTCCCTTCTCCATACTTGAATGCCAAAAGATTTGAACTTGCTGATCCCAAAGCTCAAAAGAGAGTGGTAGCAGTGCTTCACGAGCTCCTCAGTTTGACTATGGAAAAGAGGTTGACATCTGCTCAGATCGATGCATTTCATTCCGAGTTACGGTTACCTGCTAGACTTTTGCTTTGCTTAATCAAACATCATGGTATATTCTACATCACTAATAAAGGTGTCAGGAGTACCGTGATACTTAAAGAGGCTTATGATGGGTCTAATTTGATCTGTAAATGCCCTCTGTTATTGTTTAGGGATAAGTTTATAGCACTTACAGGAAGAAGGGATATTGATTCATGTATCAGTGCTCCGACATAGTTTATTTAATGAGAACAGTGGTTGACACTGTATTCTGTTCTTTTTTTTTTTTTTTTTTTTGCCCTGTTTCTACTGGGTATTGATCAGTATTGTGTTAATCAGTAATACCCATGGTCAAGATATTGGCAGTGGTGCAGCTTTGGAATTTGGGTACAGCTTTTGTATTCAATTCTATGTTGAAAACGATTAAATACTGAATCAATCATATTAATTGGAATTTTAGAGCCTAGAGGCATGCTGAAAGAAAGAGAGATGATGTGGACTTGAATGTCTTGAGAACTATCCTGGAGATCAACTAATTTTTGTTTTGAATTTTCCCTAAAAGTTGTTTTTTTTTATTCCTTGTCTGTGTATGTCGCAACATTTTTTATTTATCCGTCTTAATCCTAATTTTTGCTGGCATTCTGTTTAGGTTATTTTTAGAGGTCATAAAGAAGTTTCTGTATTCCCTGGAAGCTGTACTGCTGGTAGCAATAAATAAAAGAAGCTTATTCCTAAAGGCCTTAAATATTCACGAGTGCTCATATTAAGGATATCTTAGTTATTATCTGGTTCTTTGATCCAAACTTCAACAGTTTCAATGGGTCATTATCTGTTTAACTTGGTTGTTCTTTATCTTGTAGATATAAAATTGTAATTTGAAGAAGCTTTTAACAAATTATCATTCTTAATTGTTAGTTCTGGTTAGTTAAGGAATTTTATTGATTGAGAGTAGCAATTCATAATCTTAGTAGTTCTTATAAAATTGTACTTCATGTCAAAACTTATGTACTGAAATGGTCTCATTGAGACCTTTCCAAATAATCCTTCTGAAAATTTATAACTAGTATACTAAGGTAAGCCAGTTTGAGTTGAAACTCATTTACTATGATACCATTGAACCTCAAAAAAGGCAGCCTCGTTGGTCAATATAAAATGTCTTCTTTGTGTATAGGCTGAGGGAGAACTCATTGTGTGACTGCTTCACATGTTTGAGCAGAACACAGTGTTGCAGAAACCATAGGAGTTGAGGGGAGATTTGTCTTCACTGGTTATTAGCGGCATCCCGAAAACGTCGACTTCACTCCAGTCACTAGCCCTGCCTTCGGCATGATGGATCGCAATCGAAGTCCACAAGGTTGGTGTATTCTTATCCAAGGTTCTGATTTGCTGATTCAAAGCTTTCTTTCCTCGGTATTTTTAGCAAGAGGAGATATCATCTTCATTGTGAAATTGCAGGTGAAACTGCCCAGATTCTTGTAGAATTCTTAGAAGTTGCCATTACGTCAGTTGTGTTCCTCAAAGGAGTTTACCCAAGTGGTAAAAGAAATATTAGCAGAAATTCAGAGCTTTATTTTACTGCTTAAGATAGAAAACCTCTGAATTATGGATCTTTTTCTATGAAGGGGCATTTGAAAGGCGGCGTTACATGAATGTTGTGGTTCAAAGAGCTAGACACCCGGAGCTTCAACAATATATCCATTCTTCTGTCAATGGACTTCTTCCTTTCATACAAAAGGTGTATTCCATTCCTTTTCAACTACCCCACAATACTTAATTGATCATCTTGGGTACTGGAGCTAATGTGTGAATAGATATTTCTAACTTCCCCCTTCCTCTCGCCACATCGTCCCGCGTTTCCCCTCAGGGGAAAAAACAGAGGAACTTTCTGTTGTGTCCTTGAACTTATAACAATTCGTTGATCTTGTTTATCAGACAAATGTTATTGCTTTCGCAAGGGAAATGAGAGATTGGCCTATATGCTGTTATTCTTGTGTTATCGTCGTTCTTCAAAAGTAATCATGCTTCTTTCCCCACAGGGATTAGTTGAGAGGGTGGCGGTAATTTTTTCTGATAGCAACAACGTACCTATCGAGAGATTTGTTTTCAAGATAAATGTGAACCAATCCTATGGTTCGAAGTTGGAGGAAGCTGATCTGGAGTTCTCTCTTAAATCATTTTTGATCAAGCTTCCTTTGTCACAATCGTTAATGAAGGCTCTTCAACCAGGTAAGCTAATTAGGAACTTCATATTAAACGCCACTGTAAATCTTCTTTTAATGACATTAGATGTCCTTAAGACTTAACTATCCAAAGGACAGGGAAATGAATGCTACATCCCAAAGCAACCTTAGTTGAATTTGTCTAGCCAAACAGTATATATTGGCATCTACAACAATGTGAATTTGGTGCTGAATCTTATTCTGTATCATGTCTTATGAACAAATTGATTTATATTGAATCTGTAACTTCAAATAGACAAAAAACAGTTCAAAGACTCCTACTTGTTAATGATAGACTTCAATGACAGATGAATATTTTGTCGAACATAAGTGGTTTGCTTGGCTAATGGTTATGTATTGTAGCAAATATTTTGTTGTCAATCGCATTGTAGGACAATAGTTGTCAGTTTACATGATTCAAAGGATGAGATATTCTTTTTGTTTATCCACAACTTGATACATCAGCCTTTAGCTTTTGCAATTAGCCTTTGTGAGAATTAAAAGTGGATTCCTCAACTTGTTAGCTTTGATAGATTGCAGGTGGGAGATAACAGCTTACTTCCGCTCTCTCCCGCAGAGTGGTACCAGCAAAGATGCCGAAATTTGGGTCCCAACAGATACTCAGCAGTGGCAGCAAGCACCTCTTATAACTCCTATTAAGTCCATGAGTAGTGAACCTCTAGGTGTTCAGCTATATCTTGAACATCCAAGTCCCTCTGAACCAAAGGCTTAGAGGGAGGTCATCTCAGAGGCATTTGTCATGGATCTCTTCCAACAGAATTAGTAAAGGCGTGCCAACATCTTATGCTGGTGTGGTTCCTGACATCTTTCCACTTTTCATACCGTTCTCTTTTCAACCATCAGCCTGGATACGGCCAAGTTTTTCTATCCTGCAGTGGATTGTATATTAAGGTAGATTTGGGCATATCTGGGAGCGATCGATTATGCACATGGACTCAAAGAAAACATAGTTATGTAACCAGATTATTTTGCAAAGCTCCTGATATACATGTTGATCAGTTTTATCAGAATGCCTCATTTCCTTACAATTACATAGTGTAGAATTTAAGCTGGTTGGCCAATCTATTCAAAAAGTACTCTCGAGTGTCATTTGTACTCAATCTATTTATTTGAGTCTATGAATGATTTTAAACATTTATTATGTGAATTTTTAATTGATTTTTTTAATTCTATTTTATCAAAATATACAAAATAAAACTTACAAACTTTATGGTATAAGATTTTACAAGTAGTGAATATAGTTTCGTGTAACTAATTTCAAACGTCCCCCAACACCAAGTTTGCTTTACGTAGTCCCACCATTTGTTAGATTATATAATTATCTCACATAACGATTTAAACGGTTAAAGATGGAAACAATCTCTATTCCACAAAGGTATGAGTAATGTCTACTTACATTTTCCCTCTTTTAACACAATGATCTCAATGAGATTGATACTACATTTCCTCACAAAATGCATTGATTTGGAACCCATTCATCAAGATACTTGATCTTAGTTGGAACAAGCATGTTGCCACCAGAAGCAAAAACATGTACACCCATATTTCTTCCGGAGAACCTCCTAATTGTCACAACAATTGGAAAGAGGGGGGTTTACACGAGATACGGGGAAGAGGAGTATTGGCAAAGTCAATTTAACCCCATTCGTACACCGTTGACTTCTTTGATCAAGTCACAACAATTTTTCATATACATGAAGCAAAAGGATCAAGTTACAACAATGTTTCATATACATGAAGCAACAGGTAACAAGACCTCTTAATTTCCATAATAATGCCAAGACATAATGGTCTCAAATAGAAAGAAAAACTAACTAGTCAACAGGCTGCAACAAAAAGAACCACTCTGTACAAACTTATGGCAGACAGCCAAAGATCTGAAATAGTCACAACTCACTTACCCATGTGAGTTAAGATCCTACTAATCAGGGCTTCTTTCTTTCCAGTGACAGGAAGGTTATGTGCACCTAGGTAGTACTTCAATTCTACAACTGTCAAGTCCTTCAACTGCAATATCGCAACAAAAAGAAGTAAAATACAAATATCATAGTGAAATCAAATGGAATTTTATGATGTGCATTCTGAAAAAGCTTCGGCCTTCAACAACAGCTTTGGCCGAAGAATTTTTTGTGCCTATCCCACTAAAAGTTTCTCATTCACTAGAAGCACAAATTGTTCCAACTAATTTATCTAACCCAAACCACATCACCTCGTAAATTATAGATTGGTTACATTTTGGATCTGTTATAAAGCCCAGAACTGAGGCAAAATATATATAGCATAACATCATAAGCTTGGCAATGTTACCTTCCCATTATCTGCAAGGTCAGCCCAGTCATAGTTACCATATTCTTTTATAGCATTTGCTTTTCGTTTCCTTGTTGGTTCAGCTTTTCCTTCAATATTTGAGTCCTCTTCCTCATAGTTCTCTCCATAAACAGAGAGCTTGAATTCTTCCAATGCTTTGACAATACCAGGCCTTGCACCCAAACAAGATACAAGCAAAGGAAATTTCAGAATAACAAATTTTCTAAACATAGAGGCAAGTTGAAGACTAAGAAAGACCAAAACCCCAGACTAAAGGGACCTAAGATGGTGGAAATTCGTCACTACCTGGTCATTCCTTCTTCATCTGGAAGAGTCTCGTCTTTAATTTCAGGCATCTCATCTTCATCAAGTGCAAGAGCTTGTAATACTGCATAATGTCTCTGCAATGCTGCAAGAAATGATCTTGTAAGAATACAAAAGGAAGGGGTACTCCACTTCTATATATAAGGGGCATTCCACTTCATACAGTTCTGTAGAAATTATGAGTGCCTGTTAATTGGAAGGGTCTCCAATGAAATAACTCTGCAAGTCATTGTTTGAAGCGAATTTTTTTTTAAAGCGCATGACTTCACGTATGAAGCGATGACCCTTTGCTTTGCATCATTTAATTACTTTAAGATATGAAGCACTGGAACAGAAATTAAACACCTTTGCAAGACTTGTGTTTGAAAGTCCCTTTTTAGAAGTTTATAAGTAGATTCAGCAATTTACATTTTACACTACCTAGAAATGTTTAACAAATTACATCAGAAACTTTGCTTCTTTTGGATGTCCACCCTATAATTGAACTTATTACTTTTCATTTGATCAACAACTAGATGGATCAGTTAGTCCAACCCAACGGTAACATCAAGCTCCAGAAAGGCTTCCATATCACCTTATAAAATTATCAGCCCATTCAACACCTATTCTTTAGTTGCCCAGTAACTGGTAGTATATGGAAAAGGTTATTACAGTGGCAAGGCATCTCAAGATTGAACCAAGGATGGGAGGATGAAGTGCAATGGGCGCAGAGGTATTGCAAAGGGAAAAGCAAAGGTGCAGGTGCTTATAAGATGGTGTTAGCTGCTGCAGTGTACCGAGTGTGGCAGGAAAGGAATTTTAGAATTTTTCAGCAATCTACAAGGCCACAACATGTTATCACTAGGCAGATTGTCCAGGAGGTTTTCCATAGAGCTACAATGGTGCCTGAGTTAGCATCTTACATGACTAAACTGGATTGTTACCCAGAGTGATGTTGCTTGTTTGGGGACAAGGTGTTAGGAGGTCTACGTGAGCTGCAGGGTGCATCTGGCATGGGATTAATACTAGCCAGTGCAGGCCCTTTGTAGTAGGTTTCATCTGTTTGTTTTTATCTTCTTGAGATGTAACACTTCCTTTGGTAAATAATATAATTTGCTTGCCAAAAAAAAAGCTTCAATTTGGAATAGAAATTGCATATATAGTGGCAGCACAAAACAATGATCTCCTTTCCCAAGCTATGATTTCTTACCAGGATTAGCAAATTGGCACACAGAAAAATCTTTGAGGTCAATACGTCTCACTAAAGCGGAGGCCTTCTTTATCTGGTCGTCAGTGGCATGAGGCACGGAATTAGGATCAGTATGAAGCTGCAAGTACAACCACATTCGTTAGATAGAGACATCATGATTTTTCAAAATAGAAAAAGAAATCAATTGTGACTAAGACATAATCTGCCTGCCTCTTCAACATGTCTGATATCATCAGAATATGGAAGATAAATCAGATGCATCCCTGGTGGCTCGACTTGACCACTAGGAGTCATTATTTCATCCTGCATTTATCAAAAACCATGAAAATGTAAGACCAAACAGGTAAAAGTTTGTCATTACTCACAACTTCACAGAGAAAAGAATACACCAAAAAAGGCTACTCCCTCCACTGAGAAGTTTGAATGCACTCAAAAAGTTTTACAAGGTATGCTGGACTTGCATCTTATATTAGTTCATAAGTTGGTGGGAGGGGGAAATCATCAGATTAAAGTAGGTATATAAAAAAAAAAAATTATCAAAAAGAGTGCTGGTGTAACCAAAACACACACACACACCCCGCCCCCTCAAAAAAAAAAGGCATGGTCTTGCAAAAAGTGATCACGAAAGAGGTGAGAATATTGAACTCTGAAAAGAAAAAGGGAAACTTTCACCTCGCATGAGGAGCGAGTAGGCATAAGCTACTTAAGTCCCTATCAAAATCGTAGAGGCTCCAATACCATTTGAAAAGAGAATTTTTTTTTAAAAAGAGAGAGAGAGAAGAAACTCTCATGAAAATTAGCAAAACACACAAGAAAGTAATGGAAGTTTTTTTAATTCTTGGAATCCTGAAATTATGATCACATAAGGATTTAGAATGTCCGACTTAATACTTCTTAGTAGATCGCTTTTGAATTTCACGAACAAATAAAGTCGTTAAGACTATTCTTAGTGATTGTATCAAATTTTATACTTGGATTGTTGTCTCACTATCACACTCAACACATCCTTCAGTGCATGTCAGAGGTGATGGCAATCACTGATCCCAGCAATCACAGGTGCATAAATAGGCAGATTTAGTCTATATATAATCCGAAAGGATTTGGAGGGGAAAAACAATGTCTTACTTGTGCAACAAGAGCAACCAATTGAGGATGACTTGAATTTCCATAGAAAGCAACTGCAAAGCTGCGATGATAGTTTAAAGTCAAACACAAAACAGCAACACACTCAGCAAGCACAGCAACAGAAAGATCATGAACTTATTTCTACAGTCGAGCAAAAATAAACATTTGCAAACTAATCTTAATGCGAGAAGGCAAGCAGAAAAATGCCCATAAGTCAGCAACATGTGCCACTTCCGTAATGGTTGAGATCAAAGCAAACTAGCACTACTGCAGACTGTTTATATACAACTTCAAACAAGATTTAGCACAGTGGGATGCTGATAGAGTTGTTCAAACTACCTAAGATAAGGTGAAATGAGAAGGAGAGGAAGACAACAAAACAGTTGCATGAATTACTTTAGACAAAAGGCTGGCTAGAGACACATTTTTCGTATTTAAATTAGACAAAACAGTTTAAACAGTAACCAAAATGAAAATGAAAACCCAGTTGAATGTAGAACGGATGGACTTTCACCTAAGAAAAAGAGCATCCAGCCACTTCTAAATAGAGATAACAGGTCAAAACATGCAAAACTGGACTTATCACTCCCTACTATTAACTTAACCATGTTTGCTAATTAAATTAACAAAATTTTCAGGCATACTAACCGCTTAAGCCGCAACATTGATCTGTGGAGAGCAACGAAAAGACAAGTGCTTCCAACCACTTCCTGCAAGGACCAAGGAGAAGCAATAGAATTGATCATCATGGAAATGACATATTATAAGAGATAGTGAAAAGTATTCCCAATTGATGGATTCAAAGTGGTAATATGGTAAGAAAACATTGGTACTGCATAGTCCAAGCTGGTAAAGCTAAATTTGATTAACTAAGCAATAAGGACATGAAGATAGATATAGCAATGTAGAAATAAAGCACAAATCAAGTTGACTCTTCTAGATGTAGTTTTAAAAGGTGAAATGATCCAATCCAATATCCCATCTGTCAACAAGATAAATTGACAAAACTACCATATTTTTAAAGAGTGTTTTAAATTAAAAAATCTAACTAGTAGCAGTTGGACTAATATTAACCAGCTTAGCTTGTCGAGAATGAAGACGCCTGATGACTGTGAATAACCTTTAACTATGACCATATACTGAATCAAAAGAAGAAAAATGCAGGTGGATTATTGAAAAGAACACCTCATCACTGGGAAAGACAAAAGTTGCTGGCTTCAGGTTATGACAGTCCTTTAAGCAGCTCAATGGCTTGAAGCCCAGCAGACGAAGATGTCCAGTTGAAACTCTTTTGACTTCTGAAAGCTCATCCACAGAAAACATGACATTCTCACTGAAACAAAAAGGCACAAGACATCAGTGAATGACTGAATAAGTCTACCAGAGTCGAGTTGGGCTGGTCATTTGGTAATTAAGTGAAGCAAAATTTAGCAAACCAAGGAAACTCAAATTTGAATTTTTTCTAGGATACCGAAGTTCACTACATAATCTTTTTTTTCTAGGATACCCAAGTTCACTACATAATCTTTTCAATACATAAATGGTGAGGATTTAACACCCTGTTCCAAGTCCCAATGTATCCATATTCTCATAAATTAATCAGAAAAAATTGGAAAAAATGCAACAAAAGAGCACTGTTAGGAACTGAAAACTAATATAGTCTGTGGAGAGGCTTGGTAATGTTTAGACTTCTCTTTGGATAATCTGCAAAGAGATTGTGCTACCTTTGATTTTGGTCTTTTTTACTATCTTCTCGTAGTACAAGCTATCTTTAGTGGTTAAATTTTGAAGTGTTTTCAAAGAAACAAATAATAATTCACTCTACCCGTTGGAAGTGAAAAGGTTTTACTGAAATTGATTGTTGACAAGATACGAGAACACTCTCTATATAGGATATAGGAGGTTGAGCAACGTGAAATAGGGAAGGTCTCTTCCAATTTTTCGGGTTCTGAAATATGGCACATTCTTTTTGTGATGGTGGTATCTGGGTGTGCACCTCGAGTAATTTCATCTAATATCTACTACCTCCTACCAGTACACGTATCAGGTATTCCCCCAAGGCTTGGGCAGATGAGAAAATATCACCTTGTGTTTATTTTATCTCTAATGAAAATTGAAACTGAAACCTCATGGTTCTCCCCCCTCTTCATTAAGAATAACATATTATTCTTCAGTCTTTAATAGAACAAAGCAAAAAGTCAACAAAACCTATGGAGCATTAAGAAAAGAGAAGAGAACTTACACTTCTTCAAAGTGTAGTGCACAATTTTCAAAAATAAAAGGTTTAACTAACATGCATGAATTCAGTACCTGTAACATCACAGTAGCTAGACTGACTAATTTCAACATCCAATAATGACAACTTTAATTAAAGCACCCAAAATGATCATCATTAAAATATAATTGCAGGCCATAGAATGGTACTCCAATACAAATTGATTTTCAATTCCCAATTTATCAAACATTAGAAAAAGTAATTTGCAGTATTCAGTTATAATAAGAAGATTATTTGTCAAAATATTTATAAAAAAAAAAAAAATATATATATATATATAAAATAAAAAGATTTGGAAGAAACATCAAAAATTCCATCCACATATTTATCTAAAATAAGGATAATTGAAGAAAGAAGCCTAGATTCAGAGTAGAAGAAGAGGAAGGAGTCATTCTTTTAAGAAACAGATACCGACTTTTTGTAAGACTGAAAGCGTTTTGGAGGCTCCTGAATTATAGCAGCAGTATCAGCACATATGAAGGATCTCTCAGTCTGTAAACAAGGAAGAACACAGAAGATGTTAAAGACTTGCTTTATACCAAATCCCAACACAAACCAGAACTGACATTTCATTAACTTTTCTACCAACTTCAATGATAAGTGACAACTTGAAATGGTGACTTGCCCTAGTAAGTGGGACTCAAAAACAAGCTGGCACAAAATTCCTCAATAACTTGCCAAATATTAATATGACATGGCAAAAAATTATTGTCGCTGCATGCATGAAATATGTGTTGAATCTGATCGTCCAACAAAACAATTTAAGGCAATGGACAGAACAGCTCAGACCTTTAAAAATTCCTTATAAGAAGTTGAGTCTTCTTTTTATTGGGAAAAAATAACCTATATGGGACATTATGTAGCTCAACAACCACCTGTAACACCTTCCCAACATCCAGCCCACCCAAAAAAAAAAATACAGCCCACCCCGAATTTAATCCCATTATGTATAACAGTCTATCCAATTTCAACTATGTTCCCCAGCATGCCCTCTCTCACCTACAGCCCCCAACTGTTTTTACTTCTTATCTTCTACTATGCAAACATTATACAAATTTAAATGCTTAGAGTTGAACCTACATAAAAACCAAACCAATCAACTCCTCCTCAATCTCAAACTCATTGGGGCCAGCTATAATAATCCTCTATGTCCAACCCGCTCCTCTAGGCTGAAACTATTTCATTCTAAAACTAAGGGCCGGTTTGTCATAATATTATTTCAATATTTACAAATACAGCACATCAGTATTTGCAAAAACTTGTTTGGCCATAAATATATAAGGATTTGAACACTAGGTGAAAGATTGAGGTATTGGTTTAAAGGTGTATTACAAGTGAAACACAGGTTTCTACTCTCAAATCTACAACTACCACAAAATACTTCTCCATTCATTTCCGAACACAACTTTAACTTTCACAAACTTTTTTCAATTTCAACTACAATACTTCTCATTTAGTAAACCTTGTGTCCTAGATCTAACACACCTAGTAGACACATCAATCCATCACTAATCTGAAATAGAGAGTAATAACTTCTCCAATGAACTCCATCAGCTCTACGAGCTTGTTTGGTTTCCCGTATATGAAATAGTAATTTCAGTGTAGTAATCAGTATAAAACACAACATTTAGAACAGAAAGCTGAGTACCCAAAACAAGAGCTTGATGATGAATTGGCTGTGGAAATTTGTCTCACCAAAAGTATCTCTATGGAAGGAAGTAATAATAGAAAAATATGGCATGGATGACAGAGGTGGTGACCAACCCTTACAATTGTAGTGTATGGAGGAACCTATGGCAACAAGTCAGGGAGAGAACAAGTTGTAAGGTGGGCAATGGAGAAAAAGTAGTTTTCTGGAATGACATTTGGTGTGGGCAGGAGACACTCAAACATGTTTTCCCTGTACTACATAGTCTGAGCCAAGCACAAGAAGCAACAATGGCAGAATTATGGACAGGACAAGGGTGGAACCTGTTTCTAAGAAGGAACCTAAATGATTGGGAAATGACAACCATAGCAAGATTTCATCACACAATGCATATGCCTACCAATCTGACAGGAGAGGAAGATAGACTATTATGGAAGGGGGAGAGGGGGAGAGAAACTATAAAATCAGCATACAGAGAACTCAGTTCTACTGAGGTGCAGCAAACAGAATGGCCCTGGAGGATGATCTGGAGAACAGAAATTCCCTACAAGGTGAATTACTTCACATGGCTCTTGGCAAAGGAGGCAGTCTTGACACATGAGAACTTGAACAAGAGGAAATCTAATCTATGTTCTAGATGCTATCTATGTGAAAAACAGGTGGATACAGTCAACCTTCACTTTTTACGCTGCAAATGGACAAATCAATTGTGGCAGATGTTCATCCACAAGAGGAAGATCAAGTGGACAAAGCCTGGGAGAATTATAGAAGTCCTACAATGCTGGAACAGGGATGGAAATGCAGAAAAAAAGAAGAGATGGAGGATTGTCCCAGCTTGCATTTGGTGGACAATTTGGAAGGAAAGGAATCAAAGATGTTTTGAAGGAAAACATAACAATATTCAGAAGATAAAGAAAAACTGCCTAGGGCTGTACTATTTTTGGTGTAAGCAAGTAGTGATAGGAGATATTGAAGATGTTTAATGTTATTGATTGGCTGTAACTAGAAGATCTTAGGAATGATGTAAGTAGAACTTTTTGGAGGGGGACTACACTTTGATGTAGTATACCTGTGGATATATAGAAGTAAATGTTACCTTTCTCAAAACAAAAAAAACAATATTTAGTTTGTGGTATAAAACTTTGCATTACTAGAAATACACTACAATGGTAACACTGTTTAATTCCCCTATAATCACATAAGTCACATAAATAACATATACGGGATTCTATGTATTATTTTTTCAAGATAGAATGTGAACTAAGAAAACTTATAGTATTAGAAATACCTAGATAAGAGCGCCTAAAATGCTGAAGGACTTGTTTGGTAAATAACAGCATTTTCGATAAATATCATGATAATTTTATCTTACAAGGTTCCCTGTTTGTTTTGCTTCGGATTCATTGGCAAGATCTCCATAGGATATTCATTGACCTAAGAGTGTCTTCACATGATTGGTCGGCAAGGAAACCAAAAAAATTGTTGTATAATTAGGATGTACAGAGAAGTGAAATGAAAAACTTATACTGGCTCTTCCACAAAAATGTATAGCTACAAACTGCAGTCACCCATCTAAAGGCTGACAAATATATTGAAAGATAGAAGGTCAAATGTGATTTTTCTTTGGACGAAATGACCGTAAGAAAGAAAACAACAATGAACCCTCAACGAATAGACAAAAGATTGCTGCAAATCCATTACAATCAGAACTAATAAAAATCAAAACCCCAAGAAGTGCAAAGGTTAGTTATGACCAATAATTCTCTTAATCCCCCTCCCACTAAACAAGAGACACACATAAACTCAACAAAATTGATAGGGAACTTCCAAAGAACAAAAGAAACAAGGTTAAAAACAAAGCATGACGATGAAGCTAAAAAGTACCTTCAAAGGAAGATTAGTCATTGAATCAAGCCAAGTAATTGTCCCTACAGAAAAATAATAAGGGTATAGCGTTTACTTATAGTCGCCTCACAGTAATCATTACCTAATAAAAGATAGGACAACAAAGGCAGACCTGGATTAGTTGGACGGATCAAAGCATAGGTGTTAAGTTCGATAGATAATCCATTAAAAATCACAAATCTAAGTCTTCGAACTCTGCGCTTCTTAAACATGTGTTTCCTTAGCTGGTCTTTCAGATCTTCAAACCTGATATAGCAAACATAGGAAAGGAACACATGAAAACAGGGACCAATACATTTGCAGTAAATTTAGGCTCTAAAAGATAACAAATCTAACAGGCTCAAAGTGCATTCAACACCTTAACACCTTGCAAACTGACATTTATTATCTAGTCATCTTGATCATAAAGAATAAAACCACAAATTTTGGAAATGCAGGAAGTTATAAAAATGCATAATTTAGTAACATAGGCACAAAACACACCACCAATCAGATTCCCAGATAAATAAAGGACATGTACAAGCTTGAGCTGTTTAACAGCGTACAAAGCACATACACCAGATCTTGAATGTCTGCACAAATTGCATTCAACCCAATTACCGGATCTGGTCATCTCACCTTCAAGTTATTTGGTTTTCTACATTCGAGTATTCATGTCATCAATCAAGAAAACAAATAAATAAATAAAACTAACAAGTAAATTTGTGAACATTCATATCACCCTTTTGGACCCTCATTTCTCTCTGAATGCACAAAAAATTCCGATTCTTTCTTTTTCTCTTGATTCTTTTCCGATCGAGATGTATAGATCCTGTTCATGGATTAACGAAAATGTGCAAAAGCTCTATTTGCCTCTGGATGGATCATCTTCCTTCCGTTTTCATCCACTTAAAAAAATCCTCCTTGTTCAAGACTATTATTCAAATAAATGAGTAAATTTTCCAGTAAGCAAAACCTATTGAAGAAATGGAATCTGTCCTTCTTCGGTGAAGCCTGAAATAGGAAGGTAAAGGAGCTTTGCTGATAGTCTGGAGATTCTATATTCTATCTGTAGTATTATGCTATCTTTTTTTAAAAAAAATGTATTGCGCTTTTCTTAATTGCGTTATACACAAGTTGATGTAATTTTATGTCCTTTGCATGTTCAGTCCCTCTAATTGTCGAAGTTCTATTTCTTTTTCACTGTATTCATGTCTGTTCAATGCTAGTCCAATGGAACAACCACATGGTATTGGAAAATATATTTTCCTAGTTTCATTTACCAGACTTATAATGTCTGTACATAATTATATTGGACAATTATCTTGACTGTCTTGTATACCTTTGCCAGTCCTTCAGCAATCTGTCTGTATAGCAATTATTTTAGAAACCTCAATAGTATTATATGACTATGTTGTGTTACTTACCCAAAAAAATCATGCATACTCCCACACACTGTATAAATGCCTAGACATAAGGATAAATTCATCTTAAGAAACAGATAGAGAACTCTGAGTAGTAATATACAAGAATCTGAATTTCAATCAGTACTTCACTCCATGTATCTTTCAAGAAATGGAGACCATAGGTGCAACCGTTCATGCCTCCAGCATGAAACTTCCTAACACTACTATAAGAAGCTGTAGGAAAGAAAACTTAGGTGATTTGTTCTTCTTGAACATTAGATCAACAACTACACATTAGATAGACAACAACTAAATCGTAGTCCCAAACATGTTGGTTTCGACTATATGAATCACCACTTCTTTATTTACGCTCATTTCATATAGTCATCATACTAAATCTTCATGAACATTAGATCACTTAGAGAAATATCTACACAACAAATGACTACATCATCTCGATCACTGAAAGAAAGCATGACTATCTGTAACAAGTTCTTATTTTGGACTCCTTTAATGAATAATTATTAAGCACACTACAGTAAATTGTGTCAACAAATATCAAGTCCTTCAGAAAGTAGTTTAACTTTTTAGATGGAGATTCATCAATTGACTAGTGCAATCATATGAGACAGCCATACATATACTGAGCATACTAATTAACTTGAATAGCTCACAACTATCCATGGGGAATCCTCAACAGTTGAAATATTTTGTAAAGTATACCTCTCTCCTATCAGAGCTTTGAACTGAGCAAGGTCATCACCCTCCAGACCAAGTAAATCCTGAAGCCAAAGATCTTGAATTTGATAACAACAACATGCAACAAAGGATCTCAAAAATAAATAATGGTCATACAGCATAAAAAAGGGAAACGTTGAACTCATCATCTGGCCGGCTTAGTGGAAGAAGCTCAATTGTAATACCAAGATCTTGAGCATCCTGCAACCATTAGCGATATGAGTAGAATAGTAGTGTAATAATCGTTCAAGAAGTCACAAAACAATGTAATAATCGTTCAAGAAGTCACAAAACAATGTAATAATCGTTCAAGAAGTCACAAAACAATCTCAATTTCACTCAGAGTTATCTTCACATAAATTTACTTTTTCCTTTGGGACTTGTTTTCAACTGACTATAATATTAATATATAAATATGCGGCATAGATACTATACTTTGGCACGCTGCATCGTTGTCCTCATCATATCCACTTTTATGACACCTTTGAGATTACCAAAAGGATCATCTTCATTTGTAAGCAAGAGAATGCGTTTATCAGCAGTTTTTGCAGATCTGGAAATAGTTTGAACACTAGTAAAAAAAAGAGGGTGCACATCATTTCAGGGGAAAACAAAAAGGAAATGAGCAAATTTTACCCTTTACGGAGAAGGGCTTGTGCAACCCAAAGAGCATTGTAAAGAGAATTCTCACGAGAGCCAGGCACAATTCCGTACTTACTTCCTATTTCTTTTTCAAATCTTTCTGCGAACAAATTAAACAGGTAATTGCAGCACAAGTCTAGAAAACCAAAAAAAAATTCATACTGTGTTTCCTTGAGTTTATTCATTGACGAGGCAAGACATTTAACTGATTGTATAGAGGATGAAGTTTTCTCAGTCCATTGACATAGCAGAAAATTCTCCGCATTATTATTAATTAAGTATGAAATAACATCATTTTAAGGTTTTCCAGTTTGCTGGTCAAACAAGGACTAGTAAAGTACTCCGTACGACGATTGTGAAGAGTCAGTAAAAATGACTGCTTCTACATATATTCAAGAGCCTATGTTCCTTTAGGCAGATGGACAACAAGCCAGAGTCCTCAAAGTGCAAAGTATAGAAAGCACTAATGTTTTAAGTGCAAAAACTGAAATTTAAGTGTGGGCTTTAAAGAAGAAAGGTGCTAATGAAGCAAAATTAAGAGTACCTTCATGGATGAGTTTTTCCTCTTAAGTCTGAGAAACAGCTCATATTTACAAGGGGAAAAAAAGACGAAAAATGATGATACAACAACTTGGCACGAGTCACTTTGATTATGCGAGTTTTGACTGTAATGATGTGACCTAAGATGAAGCAATTTGAGGACCAATGTTGAATCTAGTCAAAACAGAGATAGGTGCAATACTACACGCCCACCAAAAACTAAATTAGAGACCAATATGATGATTTACCTTCTAATCGATCAAATTCTTTAATTAGCCTAGCTGTTGGTCTGTCCAGATCCTCTCTTTCTGGAACATTAAATACATAAACGCCACTTAGGTCCTGCAAGTTCTTTTTTTCCCGCTGAAATCACACAAAAAGAACATAAGAAAAAATCATCACTAAAAACAAATTCTCAAATTTGGTTTTTCCTTATCAAAATTTGGAAATACTAATAAAAAACAAAAACTCGAAACAGGTGTTAATTAGGGGGGAAATAGCAAAAACAAATTTGCCTTGATAGAAGTGGCTTTTAACCCACCTCGTCTGCTGCATAACAAGAGCACATACATCTGGCCTACCTAAATAATATTTGATCAAACTTATATAGTACAAGGAAGACTTGGATCCCACAAGTAAATGAAAATCTACGTCCACATTTTTTTAAAATAAAGGAAAATACAAATCCACACAGAATTCTCAAGTTACAACCAAGGTGGAAAAGAAGGTCCAGGAAAGGTTAGTTCAGGATTTAATTTTTTTTGTTTTCTTCCTTCGGTTTTTTTTTTTTTTTTGGGGGGCTAAGGGGGGTGTAAGTATAACTCTGAAATAATTTTGTAGATATAGAAAAGCAGCAATTAAGGATATTATATCATAAAAGGGTTGTCAAAGACACAATGTACAGCTTCTTGAGAACAAGGGCTTACAGTGTTAAAGAAGCATATAGAAACTTCATCATAAGACCTATTAATAATCTGAGTTCTAAGAGATTGTGCAATGGAATTGATGGCAACTTGAAAATGAGTTGCAGTCTTTTCATCATCCTGCAAAAATGAAGAAATGAGTGGGATTCCACATTTACAATCAAAAGGTGAAAATGCTAAAGAAAATTGAGAAGATGCTTTTAAGAAAAATAGGCCTCCTAGGATCCCCTAGAATATTTTAATGAAAGTAACACAAACAAGGTGCCAAATATTGGTTTGGAACCTGCTGGTAGCCCAATTAAGCCTTTCATTCCTCCAGGCTCCAGCTGCAAGTTCAGATCACACCAACAAGACACCAGGAATACATGAACCATTTTTACAATTGTGCTTTGAAAGCTATGCTAAGGAGGTTGAATCACTAGTTGATTATTGATATGATAGGATCCTTGTGATACAGTAGCTTAAGCTTGGTTGGGATTTTGTAAAGTCTTTTTGCCCTGTTATGGTGCAACTTTAATATATATATTCATTACAAGTTTCAAAAAAAAATGTGCTTTGCAAGAAATGCCTTTCTATATGATTATAAATTAATTTCTATAAGACTTCTACAATAAAAGTTCCATCTTTATTAGCTTAATAACCTATCACCAAGTCTCTCCATTCCTCTCTACCAAATGAACTAGTTTGTTAACCATACGGCTTAAAATGCACATTTCCATTTAACAAAAAGCAATAGAAATCCAACCTCAAGGAGATGTCCCTTTCCAGAAAAAACAACTCCTAACAGTTGTGCTTTGCAACCCCAAAAGTTAGTTCAAGAGGGGATGATTGCTCAAGTCCATATAAGCAGACCGCTTGTTCATTCCCCAATAAATGTGGAAATCAAACCACTCTAACCAACCAACCCCTTTACGCCCAGGTCCTACTGGAGCATGGACCGAGAGCTCAAACATGAATGGACCTGACTTTAATACTATGTAATGATACGGCACCTTGAACTCTACTCAATCGGATTATAAATTAATCTCTAAAAGAAATTTACAGTGAAAAAAGTCAACTTTATCAGTTTAAAGTGAAGTGGAGTAACGGGAAATGACCAAAATCAATCAAAATGAGAAAAGCAGCTGGTAAAAAGGACTAACCGTTGGGCAAGTAGTGGAAAACATTTTAGGTGAAGCATCCACAAGATACACCAATAATTCCTTAGTAGCATCTCTTTCCTGCATGTTTAGTTTTGATATATAAAAATACCAAATAGCTTGATACTCAATCTTAACCCAAACGAGCAAGTTAAAAATCATAATAATTCCTTATAGGAATCCCTTTCCTGCATGTTTAGTGTAACCATTTCCCGTTCCCCTACCCCTAATTTTTTTTAAAAAAAAAAAAAAAGTAAAGGGGCTTACATTGAAGAATTCATTTTCAGGGTCATCTTCATCGTCACGAAAGACTTCATCTGGGTCGAGGTCCATTGACATGTTGAAGATTTTTTTTTGAACAATAAAGTGAAGCAGTTGAAGAAATGAAGAAGCTTTAGGTTTTAAAATGTGACTTGTTCAGAATATAAGCTTGTTGGAGAAGGAGACGCCCTCCCGCCTTATTTTCAATAGGGCATTTCCGTAATTGAATTGCCCAAGACACTTTCATTTTGCCAGGTGGCTATTGCAATTTTTTAATGTGGTACAATGTGCTTGCATGTTTGTACTTTAGGAGTTAAGATTGTAGAATTTACAAAGTTTTTAAATGGAGTCCACTTTGATAAAAAAAAAACATGAATCCTCATATTATTAACTTTTTATTGTCTGATTAATCGACTCTATACATTCTGCGAGAAAGAAATGTGTTGTTTTATAACCTCTTTAATCATGTAACAAGAGAAACCAAAAACCAATGTTAGAGAAAAAAAATAGACATAATTTTCATACATCTTACCTTTGTATAGGTTACATTGCTAGATACAGGATCCTTGTAGTAGGCTAGATCCAGATCCAATCGAAAAAAGGTATGCTTTAGAAACAATAGGTTGGGAACGAAAGAAAACGCTTTGTGTTATAGGTAGTTGGTTGAAAGGAAATGTCCAATACATGACATATTCAAATTTGCTCAGCTACATCTTCACTAGGTACATTCAAAGAACCATGAAGAAAAACGAACAAAAAGAGTTGCGATAAACCACAAGAATACACCAAGGAATATGAAGTTTTACAATCAGCAGCGAAGCTGATTGTGTAACCACTTGCAATGTGAAGCACCTTTCGACCCAAAAATAAACCAATGATGAATAAATACTGAACATAAACTACAACCGGGGCTTACAAAACTTTTAGGGCAGTAATTCACCCAATTCAGACAGTATATGCATCATCTGGCACCCAAACAAATATAATACATGATAAATGCTGTGTGCATTTACGACCATCCCTCAACCCCCAAACCCTTCTATACCAAATAGAAAGGCCACCAATGAATAATCCCTAACGTTTTCATCTGTATAAAAATGAACTACTACCAAGACACTCGGAAAAAAAGACAATGACATCCAGCAAAGAGGCATCTTCTGACATAGAATAGCCCACTTCACGGCGACTCATCAAGACCACACAGCAAAAGAAAAAGCAGGCCGAGTTGCAACTTCATCTTCTGCCCCTCAGTAACCAAGGTACATATTGGGATGATTACTCATTGAGTTTTGGCCAAAAGCAAACCGGTTGACCAAAATCATGAAGCAACTACTGCTGACGCCTTCTCCATTTTTTCTTTCTCCATCTCCACTCTTCTCTGCTCAGCATGCTGAGCAACACCATTTGCCAATGCTTGATAACGGAAGTCCAAGGTCTGGGTCAGGCTCTGGAACTTCACTGGATCAGATGCTTGCATAGCTGGATCCAACGGACCAATGTTAGAAGGGACGAAATAAGTGAGCCCATTGCCCAACACAAAGCAAAAAGTCATTTCTGAAAACAAAATATGCAGCAGCATCATACCTTTGATTGTTTCCACAAAGAAAATGAATGGGTCCACCTCATCAAGGGGTGATTGCATCTCTTCATCATCATCACTAAAATCGTCATCGGAGTCATCGGAGTCATCGTCCTCGTCATGTGAGCGGAAAGCCTTTGCCTACAAAAGCAGAACAAGATGTCAAAGCTTTTAGAGATTGTAACTCTAATGGCGGCATTCTTTATCTTGAACTAGAGGCATCCAGGCATCCAGGCCTCCATCTGTAATAAATTCTCCTACAAGAAGCCATCACAAAGGTAATCTACAGAAGGTACTTCAAATTCCTTCATGTTCTGAGGCACGAAAAATGTCACTACCAAACTCATGTCATCAAGTACACAACCGACATAGTTCTTGATATATAGTAATCATTCTAAAAGAAACCCTATGTGTTCTCTTGTTCAACCTCATTCAAATAAAAATCTTGTGCTTTCTCTGCAATATGTTGCTCAACTGTTGTCATATAAAGGATAGAAACCAGATCCCGTCTCAAGCTGCTAATTCAATGGTTAAAAATACAAATTCCGACTCCTCAACAACAACACACCCAGTGTAATCCCACAAAGGGGTCTAGGAAGGGTGGTATGTAAGCAAACCTTACCCCTACCTTGTCCAAGTAGAGAGGCTGTCTTCTGACCCCTCATTCAGGTTAAAACAAAGCAGAAAGTAATAGATGACTCTACTCCACCCAAAATATGCATCAGCAGTACAAATTCCAATAGTACAAGCACAATTTTAGTAATCACCTGTGCAGCCAGTTTTTGAAGCCTAGTACTGTCAGCTTCATCCCTTTCCTCAGCATCATCCCCCATTTCTTTGTCAGACTCGTCATCTTCGTCGTCATCCTCATCAGTTTGCAAGCCATTCATATCATCATCGTCTTCTGCCTCATCCTCCTTAGCCGCTTCTAAACACGATGATAAAAATATTAGATGAGTGTATATGGTGTAGTAATGTATCAGAAAATGAGGAAAATGCTAAAATAAGTTTAACCTGCTACTTGATCTTTGTAGGCAACAAGCAGATCTAGAGTTGCTTTGAAAACACGCTCTAAGGCTTCCCTTAGGAATTGATCCACAGGAAGAGGGAGCAAAGATGTCAAGCCCAAGCAGCAAACCTTTTTGTCATGTTCCCTGCAAAACAATATAAGGAGCATAACATTAGTGGGCTTGTTTATCTGCTAATTCATTCAAAATTGTTTTAACTTCTCCTTTTTCATTGGAAACAGCAAGAGTAACAGGCCTTCTTCACCTTTTAAAGTTAACCCGTTTTCCGCTCTTTTTTGTTTGTCCCAACATCTGAAACCAGAGATTAAAAACCTCTGTAGCAATGCCAAGCTTTTGAAGGATGTTCAATGTCAAGGGCGCATTGTAGTAAAGAGCATCAGCTATCTGCCAAAAGGAAAATTATCAAAACAATAGAAACATCAGCAACATGTGAAACAAAATCTAGAAAAGAACAATAAGCTATCAGCAATCTGAGTACCAATACTTAAAGCACATAGAAACATCAGCAATTTATCATATGTATAGATATATTCTACGTGCATCAAATTTGATGATCAGTTAGAAGGGAGAAGGGAAAAGAACACAGACGGCTCTTGAAGTGTTTACACTCAACAGATACACCCCATATTAAATCTAAATTCATGGTTGTTATATTGCCTTCTGACAATAAAACGAGAAAAAAGAAGAATTAAATTCTTCCCAAAACTGATACACACCACCTCGTAAATCTCCAAATGCAATGTTCACTATGCGCAACACTGTAGTGATTGAAGGAGTTAAAAGGGGACTAAATACACCTAAAAGCACATGGAGCTCTAGAAAGCTACCATCTCTCTGAAGCCATTTGGAAATAACCAAAGAACAAAACATAGGAATACCAACTAGCTTGCTTATAAAGCCTAGCCCAATTGCGCACACAACCAGTCCAGCTCTAAGAATACTATCATAATTTGTTTAGGGCATATGTAAGCCAGTAGAGTGATAAGTGTGAGATGTAGAGCACTCTAGTTTTAGAGAAACACAATATTTGTTGCGGAAAAGAAATTGAGTATGCCAATGAAATGGTTCCAAATGCTAGCATTGCTATATAGGATTCATGTGATCAACCACAATGCAATTGAGGATCAATTTCATCAAAACATTGTTTTCATAACAAATGAAGAATGTGCATGTTGGTGCAGCAAAGAAAGCATCCATCGACATATGTCAAATGAAAATGACAGACAATACATTTCATAGATCAATGGTCAGCAAAACAGAAATAAAGGACACATAGGGAGTCACTGAAGCAAGATAACTAGCACTCCTCCTATGTTACTGTTCCAGGAAGCCTCCAATTACCACATACCAACAAGAGTACACAGTTAATAGAGAAACATACCCAAAAGTAAGTTTGAACATTAAGTAAATTACCACTTGGACCAAGAGACACTTCAGATATGATTTTTCAGCTCGACGGAGACGTTCAATTGTCACTCTAATATACGGCTCAACCCAGTGATCCACCTGTCCTTTGCAATGCTCGAATACAACTTGAATAAGCTTAGGTGCGGACTCAATGTCACCATCCTCTAAATTTTTATCTCCCATAACCTGACAAGAAATGTTTATTCCACATTTTATTCTAGAGCAAATTGATCAGAAGCTAAAATTCGGGGGCAATATTTGACTTACAGATGATATCATATTCCAAAGGCTTTGTTGGTAGTCCGGATCCTTGCAAGTGAGGAAGTGAGCAGTACTCTTGGATATATAGTTGTCTAAAGGAACCAGTATATCTGCAAAAACATAAATCCAACCCAACAAAAAAGGGAACCAGATCAGGTAATATGCAGAACTGTAATTTTTAGTTCCATATAAATGATTAAACATCTACCATCCCACTGGCAAAACAAAGAACATATGCTACATTCCGCAGCACTAAGCATCTCTTACACAGAAGAATGCATAATATCTCACTACAGCCACAAGTCCTATTACTATAAGCAATATAACAGCATCGTAAAATCATTTCACCAAACATGGCCAATCTTTAGAAGGATGAGATGAAATCCAACCATCTAGATTGATTAGCAACTTATTCTTTACCACCAGCACCCCTCCCAATAAGATGAACAAGAGGAAAGTAAAGAAAATGGAAAAACATAGCTAGGAATAAGAGTAGTTCAAAATACAACAAGAAAAAACTGTTCTGCTCATGAAACTCTTATCCACCAATCTCTCCCGGGACACAATGAGAATTATTTACTCCTTAAATCTAAATGAACAAGTTAAACACATGATACTTAGTTGAGCATATCATGAGTTCTTAGATAATTATTGAACCTCATAAACCTAGTCACACAGCAAATGTGTTTATTAAACAGGAAGGCTTTAGAAGCAACAGATAAAAACCACCAAACAGCCCTTCGAAAAAGAGCATTTTCACGACAGTAACATTAAAATGTCTACACATACTTGGAAAGAAGTCAATAGCCCAGTCTGCTAGCGCCTCCATCATCAATGGCCAAAGAGTCCACATATCCAAGGATATTGTTGGAGAGAAAAATGTCATATATGAAACTATCTCCAAAACCTCTTCAAAGACCTCTGCAGGAAGATCAATTGGTTAGAAGAGAAACACATAATTTCCAAAGAAATACGCAACACATCCAGCTTAGTTTAAACAGGATAATTGTTCAACTAATACTAGTTGCAGTCAAATAAACCATGCTGACTTTGGACGAGGCTCGGTCTCCACAAGATTGCATTAGTCACATTTTTCTAATACTTCAATGAACACAGGTGGAAATAACAAATGATAAATTGCTCATGTCCAACTAGATACACTACGAAAGAAGCTAGCTAATATTTTATGATAATCACAAGAAGTTCACCTATGATATTTCATTTTAAAATGATCCACCCAGCCTTTCTGCAGATTAACACTCCAAAAATGTTTTCAAGGCAAACTAAATGAAAGGAAACCCCTTCATTTCTTCTTTTTTGTTGTACAGAACAGGAAAGTATTTGAAAAATCAAACTGAGCAAAATCTCTCTCATATTGGCATATTATCTAATTAAAAACAACAGAAACGCATACGACAATCTATCATGCTTCGAACACATTTCTTTTGAGCAAGGGGTCAATTGGAAACAACCTCTCTACCCCACAAAGGTAGGGGTAAAGTATGTGTACATCCTACCCTCCTCAGGCCCCACTTGTGGGACTACACGCATATGGCATCTTCGTCGACTCTTTGCCTTTGTCAAACAAAGGAAAATATGAACTTCTTAAACCTTTCCACTCTGCTTGCCTATATTACATTACATTCCTACTCTTTCCACGAGAAAGCATGAAATTTGGATGATGAGAATTGGATAATGCAACAATGTATTTCAAGGCAGATGAATGACGTTAGAAGTGTAGCTCAACCGGACACCACACAGGTTGAGAAACTACTAATTTCATCTAAATGGTTGTCCTACTAACAAAAAGGTAACAAGCTAACAGAAGAATAAAGCAACTTTTTTTGGATAGGTGAAGAATAAAACACCTAGTCTATATAAATAATCTTTTTCCGATTTAAAAAAAAGTACCTTGTCCATCTGTAGTCAACATCCTACGCATTATTGGCAAGAGTGTTGGCTCAATATGAATGAAAAGGTGCGGCAGCCGGCTCACTGACTCAAGTATTGTGCTTATGGCTCGTAAACAGCCAACTGCAGCAAGTGCTCCAGGATCATCCGCTTCTTCCTCTGCCTCTGCAGAGTTCATGCATTTCCAGAATGCAGCAGCCTAAAAAGCAACTCATTAGATTTTGGTGGCGCAGATATTCTTTACATTCAGATCGCTCAAATAACAAATATTCTCACCAAATTCTGGCATAACCCAAGAGCATAAGGAGCCATCTCCTCACCAAACTTGTCCACGATAGTCTCAAGTGTAAACACAAGATCTTCATTCTCGACTTCATTCATAAGTTTGAAAAATTCTGAACACAATTGATATGAAAAGGATTGTTAACCAAAATAACATCATCAGTTGATGTTGGTTAGCAATACAAAACACAAAGGATCTTGCAAGTACCATCGAGTAGCTGGGGAAGAATTGGTCGGATTTCATTCAAATCTGCACAAACAGATGAAAAGTGTAAGCAGGATTGACCTACATGAAGATACCAAAATGTCAAGTATATGATTACCTTTGCAGGCTTCAATAAACGAGCGTAATGCGAAAACAGAATCAACACGAACAGGTAGGTCAGGATCACGCATTCCAGTCACGACACTGCGTAATGCATTGCGGAAGTTGTTTGGATCTGCAAAGTTTATATGGGCATACTGTCCTGCAACCCATGCTGCCTGTTATGATAGAAAGATAAAACATTGACAATGATGAGGATAGTTCAGATTTATTTTGAAGATCAGAAATTATGATAAACAGAAAAAAAAGTAAAGAGGCACCAACAAATTGCTCTATATGCACCTCCATTATAGATAATGGAAAAAATTGTTCATTGCACCAATAGCTATCAATAAAAAACCAACATGAGTAAAGAAGGGAATGGATGCAGTGTTCAAAGATTGTGTGAAGAATTGGTAAGGATTTAAGAAAAAGAAAAATAACTCCAGTTGCACAGGAAAGACAACTTATTTTAAGAAACAAGGAATTGGTAAGGAGCAATCTTCCTCTAGTTATTGATAAAAGATTAGTGAGAACACAAACAGCATTTGGGGTATTTAGACTGGATTGACAAATCTATAAGAGTTCAACGAGCCGGGAAGCTTCCTGAAATAGCTAGTTAAATGTACAGACTACAGAGTGTTATATATGCAGTAGTCCTTAAAAGAGCATAAATTAACAAAGATCAACAACACGGTCCAACACACCTTGGCTCGAAGATGACCCACAGGACTGCTAAATTCAGGGAAAACATGTTGGACAAGCATACGTTCAAGCTCTGATTTATACGGCTCAGTTTGTTTCAATTTATCGCAAAGAGCTCCAATTGCAAGGAGAGCACCATCCTTTTGCCTATAGGGCTTGTATTCTGGGACTCCCTCTTCATATCTGAGAAAATAAAATACAAAGTGCAAACACAAGAATTTTGTTATCATGAAATGTGCTTAACATGAGTGTTACCATGTGAAGTAAAATTGAAATATACCTCTTAAAAATCTCGACAATGAAGAATAAAAATTTTTGAAGATTCTCTTTACCACGCTTTCTTACTAACTCGCTCACAAAATCCATTGCAGCAGTTCTGGGACTATATAAGTCCTCAATTATATCTGCATGATTATAAAGAGGAATGTCAATCTTAAATTGCTGAACTCAGCTGAGTGAAGTGACAGCAATATATATACTAGTGAATGACATATCAGCAGTTACCATAACCCTTCCTCACATACTCATGAGGATCCTCCTCCCAAAGCTTTTGATCATTATCACTGAAGCACATGAGCGGAAAGATGATCTCGAAAAGAACAATATCAAGTCTGGGTTGCAACAAGCTGTACATGTTGCTCTTTGAGATACTGCACAGTACAAGAGTAAATAAGTATCCAGAAAAATGTAGAAATAATAGAGTGCATTTCAGTTACCAAACGGTCAATCTAGAAACTTGGAGAAGGAAAAAAGATTTGACCCATAGTGGCTGATATAGACAAAACAGAGAGGCAGAAAAAGCTAAGTAAGCACATGTATTGCAGTCAATTGATCAGCAATTGAAATCAAAACCAAGGCCTAGTATCACTCATTACATGCTTATTAGAAACCTATCTACAGAAGCAACCTAGGGAAACAAAGCAAAGTAGCAGAGGAAGTAAAGCAACTAGAGGACAAGCAGAAAAGATTATCACTATCTAAAAAGTAAGGCCTTCAGTCCAGTCATTTTTCTTCACAAAGACCGAGATTGGTGTTTGTCTCCACTCAAAAAATTAAACGACACATCATCAAAAAGCTCACTCAAAACAGAGGTGTTCAAAGATTGTTGTCTACTTTCCTTATGAACTGTTGGAAATCACTGATGAGCCATCTACTCTATTATAAAGATGAGAAGTCTATTAATTTCTTGGCAAGAACTGACTTTTATGCTATTAATCTACAGTATCTATGCATAGGCCTACTACCTCTTCGTGGATATTTCAAAGAGCGAAAATGAGGGCACAGAAGTCCTTTACAATGCTTCATCCACTTCAAATGTATTCTCACTGACCAAGCACTCACTCTCTGTTCACCACTAGAAGAGGAAGAGCTAAAAGAGAAGTCTTCTCAATTACAAATGAGCAGTACTTTATCACAGTACCTTATAAATCCACATTAGAGCATCCAACCTTTAACCCACTAAATAAAATTGTAGTATTCTAAAGATATCAAAACACCTCACAACTTAAAATATCCATGAAGTGTTTCAACTAACTAAAACCCAAGGTCATGCTATGCCTCCTACATACAAGCAGATACTCGAAGGAGATAATTCAGGAAGTAGTTGGAGATAGTATATGTGACAAATTTCCCGAGTTAGTAAACAAAGTTGTCGCACAAACCTATTGCTTAGGTATTGCAAAATGAGGTTGATCACCCTATCTGGCAAGTAACCACCAGCACGGATAACATTCAATAGATTAAGGTGGCATTCCAAGATTTTCCCAGCATAACCCTTCTGAAACATTTGAGCAAAAGCCTTATTGTCTGGATTTTGAAGTTTTAAATCTCCAAACCTGGAAAAAAACATAAAAGTACTCAGAGGACTAAAAGATAAAAAGAGTGAGATCAATACTAGAAGCAAACCATAATTGGTCCGAACCAAATAAACATAAGGGTATCAATATACCGGGTGTAAAGTCGATTTAATATATGGACTGTCCACTTTTTCACCTTCCACCATCCCCATGATTTCCTTAGCTCTGGATCAGATGGTTGGCCTTCCACAGGGACAGGCCTCTCCAACATAATCAAGAAAAGAACCATCCAGGCATTGAACACATTTGGGTCAAACAACTGCTTCGGAATCTCCAACTGGAAAAGGTAGAGAGTTGCATACAATTCAGTTATGTTATCAAATTTTTTCGTAAGGATCTATATTATAAGAATATAAATCTGAACAGCAGGGGAGGACAGCTTTTTTATCCAGGTCAATTCTATGAATTATTTGTCAGATCAAGAATATTTGAAAATACTAACAGAATATGAAAAGGCAAACAGGCAGAAACTCGCTACACACACCACACGCTTCTTTTAAGGGTTCAGCTAAATGATTAGAAACAACAACCCTCATCCGGACAAATAGCCTTATAAGACAAACAAAATAATAACATTCAAAGGGAACATACATAAATGGATGACCAGAATATTTTGCAAATGAGCTTGATCAGGTCGGCTACTTCAATTGACGGATTTGTTATCTGAACAAGTCTGTTGAATATGTTGAGAAGATGCGGAAAAGTTTCCTCAACGACATGATAAACAGGTGTTCTCTCCTCATCTGATTTGAATCTGTTAAATAGAAAAAAGATGTGCATACACAGAAGAAGTTATAATGGAGTTTCACCATCCAGTTGATCTAGGGCAAAGAATGAATATTCATAGATAACAAAAACACTCAAAAAGTGTTTTCCATCTCTAAACAGATGGAAGGATATCCCTGCACTTCACTACTATTCATCCATCGTTGAGAACTCAGAGAAACTATATAATACATATTTTAAGGATCAGTGGTGCACGGTTTGCAACTCGGTAGACAATGAGCCCACCCCTCTACTTTTTTTTCGACTTAAATATAAAACTTTTGTATGCAGCAGTGTCAGACCCATAATGTGTGGCTTAGCCACACATGACATGTTACGATCTTACCATTAAACCAAAGCAGGGGGGCGGGAGACACTGTATAATACATGAAAAGCATTTTCTGTAGGCAAACTCATTGGTCATGAATCAGCAGAGGAACGTAAAGCGCAGCACATAGAAACAATTTCTAGAGTAGCCAAAACAAAGAAAAATAGAGATTGTCAAGAAGAGCACCATTCTAAATCAACAACTTACTCATATTTCCTCGAGAGAATTCTCAGAACAAACAAAGCACCATAAACTTGCTGATCCTGCAGATTATGCTTTACCCAGGGCAGAAGAGTTGGCCACTGCTCCGGGTAGTCTGCATGTATCATTGTCTTTATGCATTCCCCCAACTGTACCCTGTTCACAACAACAAACTTGTCTAGTTAGAAGAGTCCAGTGTTAAAAAAGTAGAAAAGAAAATGACTATAAACATTTTGCTTTTCAAATAGGATTTCCATACAAAGCATATTACAACCAATACAGATGATAAATCATACCTCAACAATGAAGGAACCTGTGCAATAAATATGAGAATATTTTGCCTCACCAATTCCTTGTCACTTGGCATAATTTTTGATTGCTCAGCTACATCAACACCAATTTCTCCATAAATATCAACTTTACACAACCATAATGAAAATATCATGAAATGTACTTTGCCATTTTATTCCATATAAAAAAATCTTATATATTTTCAAAAAATTAAAATATTATTCTTCTATTTTTCTCCTTTATGGGGGTATATAATAAGGTCATTACCAGGATCATGAGGGCACCAGTTCTTTGCAACGAAGTTCTTAAAATGGATACTAGCCACCTGTCGGACTGCCATGTCGCAAGACCCATCTACTATGATTTGCAGCAGTCTCACAAGATGTTGTGGGGTATGCTGAAACTGCAAACATAGGTGCACTCAGGAATATACAAAATTAAAAAGAATCCAATGTCCACAAATTTATTCCCCATAATTCAAGTGCTGAACATCCTATAATGTCAACCTGTGAGCTTTAATCCACGAGGACAGAGATGATTTAAAATTAAACATTCATAAATAGCTAAAATAAGAACCACACTCTTATAACAAACAAAGTACAAAAAAAAGTAAAACACATTCTTCAGAGTACAGAACAAAGAAATACAATTTCCTATCAGCGAAATTAAGAAACTCAGTTTATTTTTAATGGAGAATTCAAATATATTTCTATGTTAAATATCAAACATGAGGAGAACACCTGAGTCGGAAGTAAAAAATCCAACTTGAAACAGGCAATATGATTGTCAATCATTAAATAGTATAATACACTTGCACCTCCAACATCACAAACCCAATCCAATTAAAACTCAAACCAACAGTTTCCAAACACCATATATCCATAATTCAGGACAAAAACCAACAAAAATATTAATTATACATAACTCTCTGATCAGTATATTTGATGCAAATCAAATAACCAAATAGATTTAATCATAATTCAATCATAACAACAAATTTGATCAAATTGAGTTTTTTCTCAAGCAACCAGAAAAAAAAATACTTTTTATAAGCAAATTAAACCTGATTGAGACAATTTTCAGCAGCTTTACGTTCATCATGATATTCAGGTCTAATAAAACTACAAAATTATTATCATATCTCTCTGATATGGTATGTTTGATGCAAACAACTAACCACATGAATTTAATGATAACTCAATCATAACTACAGGTCTTATTAAATTGAGCAACTTGAAAAATTCAATACTAATGCTTCGACTGTTTTCAGCAGCTTTATGTCCATCCTATATACAGCACTAAACTACCAAAAATATCAATTACTACCATAACTCTCTGATCAGCATATTTGATGCAAATTAAATAACCAGATAGATTTAATCATAATTCAATCATAACAACAAATTCAATAAAATTCAATTTTTTCTCAACCAACTTGAAACAAAAATTCAATACTAATGCTTTTTATAAGAAAATTGAACCTGGTTGAGACTGTTTTCAGCAGCTTTACATTCATCCTGATATTCAGGACTAAAACTACCAACAATATCAACTATACCATAACTCTCTGATCAGTATATTTGTTGCAAATCAACTAACCACATAGATTTAATCATAATTCAATCATTACAACAAATCCAATCAAATTCAGTTTATTCTCAAGCAACTTGAATCAAAAAAATCAATACTTTTGCTGCTTATAAGCAAATTAAACCTGATCAACACAGTTTTCAGCAGCTTTACATTCATCTGGATATTCAGGACTAACACAAACAAAAACATCAATTATATCATAACTCTCTGATATGTAAACTGATGCAACTTAAATAACCACATAGATTTAATCATAATTCAATCAAAAGAACAAATCCAATCAAATTCAGTTAATTCTCAAGCAACTTGAATAAGAGAAAATCAAACTTGTGCTGCTTATAAGCAAATTAAACCTGATGGACACTGTTTTCAGCAGCTTTACATTTTTGATATGTAAACTGATCCAACTTAAAATAACAACATAGATTTGATCATAATTCAATCATAACAACAAATCCGATCAAATTCAGTTTATTTTCAAACAACTTGGATAAAAAAAAATCAAAATACTTTTGCAGCTTATAAGCAAACTAAACCTGATCAACCCTGTTTTCAGAAGCTTTACATTCATCTGGATATTCAGGACTAACACTAACAAAAGCATTAACCATATCATAACTCTCTGATAGTAAACTGAATCATAATTCAATCATAACAACAAATCCGATCAAATTCAGCTAATTCTCAATCAACTTGAATTAAAAAAAACAATACTTGAGCAGCTTATAAGCAAATTAAACCTGATTGAGACTGTTCTCAGCAGCTTTCCGTTCATCCGGATTGGGACTTAGAGCACCAGCAAGGATGATAGCAAGGTTCTGAAAATCCATAACTTCAACTTTCAAAAAAAAGGATAATGAAAACAAATGATTGTATGAACCCTAGAAGAAAGGACTTCTTCTAGAGTTTATGTATATAGAGAGAGAGAAGAAAGGAGGAAGAGAAGTTGCAGACAGAGACAGCAAAAAATTGGAGTGTGTGCTGAGAATGTGTTGTGGGCGTTTAAATCATTAGGGTTTAGGGGGTAAGAGACAGATAGGAAGGAGGACGAGGGGGGTGAGGGGTGAAGTGGTTTAACTAATTTACTATATTTGATTTTTTTATTTTGAAAAAGTTGGAAAGAAAAGGAAAAAAGATAACTTTCTATGGGGAAACAAAATAGGAAAAAAAATGAAATAATTAGGTGTAATATACCTTTCTTTATTTTATTATTATTTATTCTTTTTATATTATGGTGTATGGATTATTTTGCGCCTATCTTGATTAATTTTACGGATATATTTGTCATCTCTGGTCAACAATAAATATTAAGGTTTAACTAATTTACTATATTTGATTTTTTATTTTTTAAAAGGAAAGGAAAAGGGGACTTTCTATGGGGAAACAGAAGAGGAAAAAAAATTAAATAATTAGGTGTAATTTTATTTATTATTATTATTTATTCTTTTATAGTTATGGTGTATGGATTATTTTACACATATTCTGATTGAATTTGTGGGTATATCTGTCATTTCCTACCAACAACAAGTATTAAGTAACTTTGTTTATTAAGACGTATGGAAGAAATCACATAGTTGTTTTATCTTTGTCGAAATTTGAAACTAAAACTTCATGATTGTCGACTCAATTTACCGATCACATTGTGGTAAATGAGGGGGTGTATTATAAAGTAGAGACTGAACTCTCTAATAAGATGAAAGTTTAGATAGTCAACCAACTAAGTGATTTTAGTATGAGATTAAATATTATTCAATCAAAAAACTTTTATATTAAAAAAAAGTAATTTTCACTATATGTAAGTTATGTATTCATTAAAAAGTGGGGGGGGGGGGAGGGGGGAAATCGAAAGTGTCTTTTATAATTAGAAAATAAAATTGAATTTTGTTTACAAATACCGTACATTCCTGTTTTTTGGGAAGAACGTATAAAACGATGAAATCAGACATGCAAAATTTCTTTGATCACCTTATCTGTTGTTGGAACGCAGCTCGAGATGTACGTTTCAGTCAATGTGATTCTTATTTAGAAAGTGAGTCATTCTATAACGGAACAACATATGATAGTAGCATTGACGTATCTATGTTATAAAACAAGCGTGTGATAATTGAAAAGTGAAAATAAATTTCACAACTTACTTTAATCAATGTTTAAATATTACTATCAGACTTCCAATTATCACGTATGTTTTTTGTGTTTTGATTATTATATTATTTTTGTTCTCGTTATTGTTCTTTCTTTTATATGTTGTGTTCTTATCAACATTTTGCATTACCTCGTTGTTGTTATCGCACACATTAATGGAATTTCCTTTTTTCAAACTATTTGAAGAAACATTATTTAAGCTTAAATCTATCAGAAACAATATTTCTATCTCTATAAGATAAAGATAAAATTTGCATATATTTTACCCTCATCTGATTCCAGAAACAATATTTCTATCTCTATAAGATAAAGATAAAATTTACATATATTTTACCCTCATCTGATTCCACTTATTAAAATACAATATAAATATTGTTGTATCAACCATAAGTATCAAAAATATTAGTAGGACAATATGTTTTGTATCACATGAATTCAAAACAATATCTGAATATGTGATTTTGAGATAAATAATAACAACAACAATATATCCTGTGAAATCATGCAAGTAAAGTCTGATGTGGGTAGAGTGTATGCACACATTACCACTACCTCGTGAAGGTAGATGTAACGGCCCAGCCCGCTAGTGTTATTGTTCACTCTGGCCTAGGCTCGCACGACTTTAAAATGTGTCATTAGTTGGTAAGGCTTGCTTAGTTATATATCAAACATCTCTCATGTGTTTTTGTTGATCTGGAACTTCTCATCATAAGCTAGGGTGTCATATACACCTCCTTTATAGACTTTGCGTCCTCCCTGAGGTTTGCCCCACCACATGAGATTTGCCTAGACTTAGAACTGAGGTTTATCCTGTCTTACCGAAATTTGTCCAAATTCAATTGAACTCTGACTCACACCAACAAGGCTCGCACATAAATGACTCTGATACCATTTGTAACAACCAGCCCGCTAGTGATATTGTCTGCCATGAGCCTAGGTCCGCACAACTTTAAAATGTGTCACTAGTTGGTAGGGTCTGCTTACTTATATACCCAACATCTCTCCTTATTTTTACTAATATGAGACTTTTTATCTTAAGTTGGGGTGTCATATATAAGTTGTTTTCAAAAGACCAGCGATTCAAGAGCAACAATTGAAGGAAAAAAAGTAAAAAAATATAGTAACTAACAAGGGAAGCAACACAAAGCCTATGAGAAAAGAACAAGAACAACAAATAGTGTAATAGTACATGAAATAACAAATGATGATAGCTATCATAAGCAAGAATAGTACGACTAGTACAACGTAAAAAAAAACAAGTTTAAAACCTTGAAAAGCAATAATGATCCCCTACTACTTATTAACTTTTTTACCTTAATAGGCGATTTACATACCCGCATATCTAAGGGCATGTCCCCGGTAAGCTAAAGATGTGTCGTGTCCTACCTAATCACCTTTCTCCAATATTTCTACGATCTACATCTGCCTCATATCAGCCCCACAAATCTAGCCTCTCGTACCTTCTTACCCAGGCATCAGACATCTCTTCTTCACATGTCTAAATCATCTCAGTCTTTCTTTTCTTAAATTGTCCACCATATAGGTCACTAACACTGTGTCCAAGATATCATCATTCATAATCCTATCACTCTTAGTATAACCATAAATCCATCTCAAGATCCTCATTTATACCACTTGCATCTTATGATCATAGGAGTTCTTAACTGGCCAACATTCTGCAAACAACGAAGTTGGACTAATTATCATTTTATAAAACTTACCTTTAAGTTTTGGTGGTTTCTTATTATCACACAAGATGTCGGTTGCAAGCCTCAACTTTATCTATGTCGCATCAATAGGATGTGTGACATCATCATCGATCTCTCTATTCCATTGGATCTGAGACCTCAAATACTTAACTCTTTCACTCTTGAGGATAACATTAGTATCAAGTCTCACTTCCACGTCTGTCTCATGCTTCTCAATATCAAATTTACACTCCAAAAACTCTGACTTGGTCCTGCTCAATCTGAACCCTATAGACTTCATAGCACGTCTTCACATCTCCAATCTATTATTGGCTTTGAGACTCCATTGTGAGTTTAATCGATTAAAACAATATCATTTGCAAATAACATTCACCAAGGCACCTCGCCTTGAATATAATATGTCAATTTATCCATCACCACGAAAAATAGAAATTGAATCAACGTTGATCCTTGTGCAATCACATCTCAATTGGAAAATGTCATAGTCTCATCTCATAGTTGTACCCGAGTATTGAATCTATGATATATGTCATTTATCGTCCTAATGTAAGTAATCGGTACATATTTAGACTCCAAACATCGCCAAAGAACTTTTCGTGGGACTTTATCGTAGACTTTTTCAAGCTTAATGAATACCATATGAAAGTCTTTTTTCCTATCCTTATATTTCTCCATCAATATCTTGGCAAGATGAATGACTTCAATAGTTGAATGCCCTAACATGAATACAAATTGATTTTCAGAAAGATTTCCAGATAGATAAACTGATGCAAAACATTTGACCACAGAATCTAGGGGTTAGCGGTAGTCCGTACGACCATCCAGACCAAGGTCATTAAATATCCTTATTCAAGAATAAGAATCGAAATATACAGGATTTTATTATAGGTAGATAGTTGTATGGTAATTTCTTTTTGTTTTTACCCGAGCAAGGGGTTTGTCAAGACTGTAATACATACTCTTTATTGAGCCCATGTGTCCAGCGGTTCTAACTGTACAAGATCATTCGCCCCCCTTTTTTCTCTTTTTTACGGGCTTTTGAGGTCACACAGCTTGCTAGATGTAGCCACTAAGACAAAGCCAATAAGAGTAGTACTAGGTCGACTGTAAGTTAAAATGGATGTGGTCAATAAATAGACATGTTATTGACTTCTACAAGAGTTGTTTGAGAAATATGTTATTATTATTATAATTATAATTATAATAATAATAATGTAAAATTCATATACCAATAAAACATTATTCACTTATTTCTGATAATGTTCGATTACACCCGGCTATACTTAATAAAAGATACTTTATTTCTTTATTTTAAAAATTATGATAAAATGTCTCATAGTTTAATTTAGATTAAATATTAATTAATTTATTTTATAGATTAAGATGAATGGAACTAATAAATAATTGAATCACATTTTTGTGTACTAATTTTACTCACATGTGAATTTATTTTATAGATTAAGATGAATGGAACTAATAAATAATTGAATCACATTTTTGTGTACTAATTTTACTAACATGTGAATATTATATAGATTTTTTAAAAATTTAAGAAATAACTTATTTTTTATTGGTCGGCAGCGCGTGATATGGAAAATTGAGAATTATAATTAGTAGTAGGTGGTGCGTGGGTCCTACAATGTGAAAATTGAGATTTGTTTTTTGAGCTTTGGATTATGCGGCTCTCTGTTGTAATATTTGTCTGCAGAGAGTCTGCGCACACATTTTATTTTGTTTGCTTTCGTGCGATTCCAATGACGTATTAGAGTTTTGATTAAATTTAAATTATACATTAAAAAATTTATTTATATAGAATTATATACTCCGAAGTCTATTCGGGACGAATCACACATTGGAGAGTTTATTTAGAGATGACACTCTCAATAATTTTTTTTCTCTATAATCTATATCTAGAACTCGAATTCAAGATTTTGATTAAGAATGAAGCAAATGAAGTGTCATAAAAAAAAAGGCAAAAAATCATATCACCAAAATAGAAAGGAAAAAAAACTTTGAGTAGGATAAATATTATATAAGCAGTATATTAGTAATTAGTAGATCCGTCAAAATGGGCTTAGTCCATGGGGTAGGCCCAACCCAACTCATTATTGGTGTAGAATTGAAATATGATTTTTCAAGCCCATTTAAAACTAGGACTTATAAGTCCGACCCATATAAGTCTCTGACCCTTGAGGCTTGATTGGAGCCAGGCCGGATTCGGCCCATGGGCCAAAACTATTTATTTTAGGGTGACTTGCAATAATCTCACTAATATATGAGTTAATTACTCAAATGCATGCTATGTTGTAATATTACGAATCTTATCAGATTTTGATTTGTCCAGATACATGTATCTCTGGATACATGGACTCAAAATTAGGTTAATCTTTTCTAGATACACTCAAATGGTTAATATGTTTTAGATACACTCTATTCAAGTGGATTCACATGAATCTAGGATATATAGACAAATCCAGTAGAGCCCTTGCCTCTCTCTCATCTCACTCGCCACTCTCTTGTCTCATTCGCATATTTGGGATGCATCACAATTTTTTGCTAGTATTAATGAAACAACACCATTGTTTGTCATATTTGATTTGAAGATCTTCTCATTTTCTTGATGTAATAGAATTTTAAGTTTAAAAAGAAAAAATAAAAATAAAAATTAAAAAAAAGGGCTATCCCGCCCTAGCCCTCGACCCTTCTAAGTTTGGGTTGGGTTGAACATTTTCAAGCCCTTCCAAATGAAGGGCCGCCCCACCCAAGCCCATCAAATTCCTTGGCCCGCAATGCTTGGGCCGACCCTTTTTGACAATTATAGTAATTAGGAATAGTTATAAACCACTATAATTGACAATTTTTTTAATGATAAAAGAAATTCGCAGTTGCTATTATTTGGATGCACACATATAAAATCCATGCTTCTATGCAATAGCTCGTAAACCACACATGAGAGGTAACCACACTAGACAAGTCCAGTGCGACAAAAAGTTTTCTAAACTTGACAAATTAAATATATATAGAAATTCATGATATTTTACTAAATAGTGACATATATGACGCCTTATTTTTATCTGTTTTAATGATTTTTTGTGCTGGAATGGAAAGATAACAAACTAAATGATTGGTTACACATTGAAAGCATTGATCCCAATAGTGAAAATGTAGCAAATTTGTTTCCTTCTTTGAAACTATGTCGAACAATTAAATTCATCAACTTAATCAACAAGCACATACATTAATTTCTAATAAAATTGACAGATAAAAGCGGGGATATTATAATAATTGTAATACCTTTTCAAAGTCAATTTCTATTTTATAAGTAAAAAATGATGCACGATAGTCATTTTAAAACTTTAAGAAATGACTTTGAGATCAACAATCAATGAATATATGTAGTATTTCTAAAAAAATATTATATGACAAAAAAAGTAGCAAAAAATGAAACGAGCCTTCTCCTTTCCTTTTTGTATAAATACGTCGTGTATTGTTATTACGATGAAAAATAATATATTTTTCAACTTCTTTCAAAAATAGTGAATTTTTAAAATACACCTCAACAAATAATAATGATAACATCCGTAAGAATTTGTTTAAATTAATTTTCTGAAAAAGTTATAAGTCAAAATCCAAACAAGTTCTAGACTGACTTATTTTTTAAAATATTAAGTAAATCTTAACTTTCATATGAGATTTCTGAGAATGCATATATTGTGTATACACCATATATTCATGTATGCCTAAACAATTCTCTGAAATTATGTCGTTTCATTAATCCCCAAACTCTTTAATATACATTTGCAATCATTAATAAATAGTGTGAATGTAGCGATAATATGTAATATCTCTATAGAGTCAATTTTGCTCTATATATAGAAATTGTTGTACAATAATCAATTTAAGATCTTAATGAATGACTTTGAGCTTGGTAACTAAGTGATTACATACATGATTTTTTTTTTCTTTTAGGATCTTTGTAGTTTGATCACCATTTGAGTCTCTAACACCACTAATGATTCCTTTATTGGTGTTTTTTTACTATTGAAAATCATGTTCATAGCAAAGTGTTAAGTATCTTTTTATTCTCAATCAAAAATTTCATGTCTAAAACATTTCCTTCTCAATGTTATAAAATAAAATTTAACCTAACAACAAGTGAAAATATCATAAAAGTTTTACAAAAATGAAGCACCCTTTTTGTTTTTCCTCCCATATAAATGAATAACGCAAAAGAACGAATTTTTAAAATATCTATTAACGAACATTTAAAATTTCACATTAAAAACGTGAGCACATTTTTTTCTTTTTATGAAATTATACTGCATTAGATGAATCTTCAATCTTTTCAGTTTTCAACGTGCATTTGCATACATTATTATAGATTGATAAACAAGTGTAAATATTGCAATAACTGTAATATATTTATATAATCGATTTCAATTTCAATACGAAAAAGTTTTGCCCATAACAAAGTGAAAAATATCTTTTATATTCTTAAAAATAAAAAATTATTTGACTCCTAAGAGTATGAAATCATATTTCTTAAAAAAATACTTTTATTCTCAATGTTACAAAGTTCAAAGTTAGTGGGTAAAAAGAAGCAAACAAAAATTAGAGTAAGATGTGAATCTAGAAAATTGAAACATAACATCTCCTTCCCCCTCCATATAAATACGCCGTGCATCTCAGCTGCGGCGGGAAACGCCACTCTCCCTTAATCCGCCGTTCTA
Source organism: Solanum etuberosum (assembly GCA_029582245.1). NCBI lineage: Eukaryota > Viridiplantae > Streptophyta > Magnoliopsida > Solanales > Solanaceae > Solanum > Solanum etuberosum. Next base: position 6,858 of record JAJONR010003353.1, on the reverse strand, counting down.
TCGAACCCTAGAAACCCAAATTCCAGTTCCAATTCAGTGCAAAATCTCCCTTTTTTGACGGAATCGGAGAGAAAAATCAAATTGATTTGGTTTAGTGTATCTTTTTGCTCAATTCCATGGCGTTTTCGTTAGCTGATTCAACTCTTTTACCCAATGAAGATCCGAAAGCTAAGCAGTTGTTGGAAGAGGAGGAACGAAATCAGCAGGTGGATGAAGAGGATGACGATCGAGAGAGAGTTACTCCTTTAAGATATGTCCCATTGTGCGATGTGTACTCCGCTACTTCCCCTTACGTGGGTGCTAGTGGGTCGAAAAAAGTTAAAGCTGCTCGCAAAATCCTTCCACATTTGGAGACCGACGATCACCCCAAGCATTCGCAAACACAGCACATTTCTTCAATGTCTGGAAGGGAACTCCCTATTTTTCACTTCTACACTCGCCGTCGCAAAAGGAAACGACATGAACCTTCTTTTTACGACTCGTTAATCTCTCGATCAGTGAAATTAGCTAATTGCAACGGTGACAGAGAAAATGGGGTAGATGACGGTGAAGGAAATGAAGTGGGTGTAAAATTTAAGGAGAATCAGAGGAGAAAGGAGCGTTATTCAAAGCTATTTTCTCCGCAGATGAAATTAGGGAATTTCTCCAACGGCAATAGAGAAGACGAGGCAAGAGATGATGAAATGGTTATAAAGAATAAGCAGATGCGAAAAGTGGGCAATTCATACCAAGTTCCTCACCCGAAAAAATTAGGGAATATCTTCAATGGAAACAGAGAAGATGAGAGTGAAGACAAGGAAAAGCTTATAAAGAGTAGGGATAAGCAGAAGAGGAACGTTGGAGATTTGAAGCTTGTTTCTCACTCTGTCAAATTAGCCAATTCTTCCAAGGGAAACAGAGTAGACGAGGGGGAAACTGAGGACGGAGAAGAGGAAGTGATTATAAAGAATAACGAGAAGGTGGAAAATTTAGAAGTAGTGAATTTGTGTGTCGAGAGTGAGCGGGATGACCAGGGAGAAGATGATGGAGTAGTGGTTGTGAAACATACTAAGAAGAAGGAGAAGAAGAGGAGTAAGGTGGTTAATTCAGAGCTGGAAAATTTGGGGGTAGAAGCTAATATAATTAGTCTGTTGGATGAGTCTTGTTCGAGAGAAACTCGAAATAGTGCTGGTAAAAATAAAATTGACACCAATCATGGTAACAATTCCAAAGATTTTAACTCAATGGGTAACATGAAGGAACGAAAAGAAAATTTTATTTTGGGGAATAGCTTGAATAACAAAAGCTTAGGGTCAATTCGGACCAAGAAATGGGTTTGGTACTTTTTTTTCCCTGCTCAATTTTGTGTTTTCTATATGTGTGTTATCATGAATAGAAGTGTTTTTTTGTGTGTACTACAGGCTGAGTTTTGAAGGAGTTGATCCCAAGAAATTTATTGGACTACAATGTAAGGTGTGAAATGATCAAACTTGGAATAATTAGAATTTACTACGTACTTTTGTTATTATCAGTTTAAACAACTAATTGAGGAGTCTTATGTCATAGGCGTATTGGCCATTAGATGCTGTTTGGTACACTGGTCGCATAACTGGGTACAACTCAGAGACTGAACGGCATCATGTAATTGATTTTCTGGTTCCTTTTTATATAAATTATGTTTGATCTTTTGATGGTCGAGTGTGTGAAACATGTTCCGTGTTTGAGTCCATTGCAGGTGAAATATGTAGATGGGGACGAAGAAGATCTGCTTTTATCAAATGAAAGGATCAAGTTTTCTGTAACACTTGAGGAAATGAATCGTCTGAAGTTGAGACCCCGCGATACGAGTCCTGAAACTGATGTAATCGGTGTTGATGAGATGATTGTATTAGCTGCTAGTTTGGCTGATTGTGAAGCTCTTGAACCCGGAGATATTATATGGGCCAAGCTGACTGGTAAATTATGGCTTCCCTTTTCTACTTCTGACTATTCATTAGGTCTGATTTGTAACTTTATCACATCCACTCGTGGTTATACACAAATTAGTTAGCAGCCGGAGCTCTCAAAGAAGAACTAATAACAAAGATAAAATCTTTGTACCAACTTAATTTTGCATGATTGTTTACTTCCTGGGACAAAATGTGAGATCAAAATCTCTCAAATGTAGCAACTATCTGGTTTTTCATTGATTTTATTTGTCAATACAGGTCATGCCATGTGGCCTGCCATTGTTCTAGATGAATCTCGTGCTGGTGGGTGTAAAGGTCTAAACAAAGTTTCAGGGGAAAAATCAGTTCTTGTGCAGTTTTTTGGCACCCATGATTTTGCTAGGTGTGTTAATTGGAAGTTTATTGTGGATCTAATTGGAGTTCTATTTACCATTTAAGCAGCAGTATGCTCAGGTTTTCCTTGTGGGCTTATGAAACTTTGTTATTGGATTTCAGGGTCAAGTTAAAGCAAGTTATCTCTTTCTTAAGAGGGCTTCTTTCTTCCTTTCACCTCAAGTGCAAAAAGCCAAAATTTATTCAAAGTTTGGAGGAAGCAAAAATGTGAGCCTTGTCGATCTGAATTCATTTTTTTGTATCATTCTTTGTTACATCACTGAGATTAAATGTTCCTCATATCCTATTTTAGTAGTTTTCCCTCTTTCAGGCCCTTTGCTAGATTTTGTTGATCTTTCCCATTTTATGACTGTCAATACTTGAATTGGGGAAAAACTTGTAGAAATAATTCTCTCAATAGTCAATACATAGACTCTATTCCTTTCCGGTGAAAGCTTTGATGATTATAGATGTGGTAGCACTGGTTGTATTTTTTGCACTGTTTGATCCTTTTTTTTTGATGACCGTGGTGTCCCGTGTCCAGGCCAGCTTTTGCGCACCTCGACTAATTCCATGGGATACCTCCCACCTCCCCCTGGCAACAAGTATGAGGTAACTTTGTCCAGTAAGGCTGCCAAGGCTAGGACAGATTGAAAGAATCACCTAGTGTTTTTTGTCTCCGCTAGGATTTGAACATGAGACCTCATGGCTCCGAACCACTTCATTAACCACTAGTCCACACCCTTGGGTGCCATTTTTTGATCCTTCTTACTCACGCATTGAACTTTATGGGCCCAATATACACTATTCAACATGATCTTAGATCTTAAGGTATCTAATTGGTATATGGATAGTATTATTCTTTAAATAAAGTGAAGCCAAATAATTGAATATGTTTCTCGCTAGAACAGTTAGGTGTGAGTATAGGATTTTGGTCTTAGTTCAACCTTGATCTCAGCTCAACATAGCAACCCAAAACAACAAAACAACCAACAACATACCCAGCATAAACCCACAAATGGGGTCTGGGGGAGGGTAGGATATACACAACCTTACCCCTACTTTTGTAGGATAGAGAGACTGTTTCCGATTGATCCCTGACTCAAGAGCTCAACATAGCAACCCACTTGTACCAATTTTCAGATGCTTGTGTTATATAATTTCCTTCTGTCCTTAAGAATGTATTAGAATTCCTGTCAAAACATTGTGATCATGTGCATTGTACTTGGAAAAACAAAATGTAATAGCACCTACATCTTTTGGTGTTCTATTCTGGATTCCTTAAAAAATTAAGATTCCCTAGGCCCAATGTCATTAATTTCTGATGTCTATGATGGTTTACTGAAATCAGCCCGAGGTTCACTGAAGTGGCAGTTTGTGGTAGGGTAGCTTGCTGCTATATCAATTTCCTGCAGGCCTTTGGCTTTTTTGGTTCTTCAACTTTGGACTGCTGCTCTTTTGATAAACCAGGAAGTGCAACTGCTTGCACCTTACGAATTTTGTTTTTAACAATTCTTCATAAAAAAATTATTTGACCTTAAAATTACACCCTCCCGAGCATCCCTATTTAATCAGTACCCTGGGAAGAAAAGTTCTTTCCTGTTTGTTAAACACATTATTATTCGTTTCCATCTCCTTAAGTTCTCCTGCGAAGTAGATATGTTACACCCATTCAGACCCAAAATCTACTCTAGAGTCATTATTTTCCTCAGCTTATGGAGTTCAAGGGTTCCTTTTGTCCTTCATGAAGCATGCTTTCTTATAAATCAAAGTTGTGATTGAAGTTTAGAGATTTGTTCTGCCTTTTCCTTTCTTCTGGTTGCAAAGAAGTTTCCTTTTACCTTCCCAGCTGAGGCACAAACACTAGGTGCTTTCTTCCCATTTGTTCAAGCCTTGATTAACAATGTTACCCAGTCCTTCTGCTGGTGGGGATAACAAGTACCTCGTGGAATTAGTCAATCTGTCGACAAGCTGGCTAGTACACCATAGTTAGTTTTTGATCAAGAAGTCCCTTTTCCCTGTATATATGGTGATGCTGCTTTTATGTGTGGCTTGTGTATTTGGGCGTGTCTAACCTAATATTATCTTGGTTGCTATGTATGTACTGATTTCATACTTCTAACTTTCTTGATCAGGTATCTCTCTGAACAAAAGCTCTCAAATGGGATGCTGTGGTTGCAGAATAGTATCAATGCAGATAATAATACTGAAAACGAAGAAAATGATGGCAGTTCTGATTCAGAGGATGAGGGGTTGAGGAGAAAGCTTGAAGAAGTCAGAAGTTGCCCATTTGAATTGGGGGACTTGAAAATAGTTAGCCTTGGTATTTTCTTTTTTCATATCTAAGCTAAATACTGATTAGAGAACAAAAAGAATGCAATAATATTCTATTGAAACACCAAAGTGCTGTGGTCTTCATTTTTTTTTCTGTTTTGACAGAGTAACATTCCCTATTCTCATAACTTAAGTTGATGTTCTCTGCTCACTTAATGAATAACTGTGTTATATCAATTCTTCAATGTGCAAATGTCTTATTCAGGAAAAATAGTAGAAGATTCGGAGCTCTTTCGAGATGAGGAATTTATCTGGCCAGAAGGTTATACTGCTGTGAGGAAGTTGCCATCAGTAACAGGTAACTGTTCTCCATTTCTGCTGTGCCTTTGTTTGAAATTAGTGGTATAAAATTGATCATTTCTTCTACTCCTTAATTGAGCCAGATCCCGGTGTACGTGTATCATATAAGATGGAGGTACTGAGAGATCCTGAATTCAGGACACGACCTTTATTTAGAGTTACATCGGATAGTCGAGAACAGGTATTCTGCAATTCAATGATGTCAAGTAAAGTTGTTATTTTTCTGGATTCTGCAATTCGATGATGTCGAATCAAGTTCTTATTTTTCTCTTTAATTACTTCAGTTGCTCACCTGTATGCTATATACTCCTTTGATTATAATTCAGTTTTTGAATGCTGTAAAGTTCCGTGGTCTCTTATCTGACTTACTAAGACACTGACTATAATATCTCACGTTTAATATTATAGCTCACTTTTAAAACAGTGGGTTCCTTGTTCAGATTGTGGATATCCTTCATGAAAAACTTATGCTCCATAGCTTTTGAGAGGAACTGTTCTTTTTCACTTTTTGCCGAGAAATATTGTGTTAAACAAACTTGTGCTTGTGATCTTTAAGCATTGGACAAAGGTTATCCTTGGATGTAATAAAGAACTAACTGAGCTAGTGGTGCTCATTAAGGTTTTCAGTTAGATGGAAATGACACTGTACTCTTCTCTCTTATGAAATAGATGGATACCCAAAGGTTAAAAGGGTAAATCAAAACTACTTATAAAAGAAAGGGTAATTAAGAAACCAAACTAAAGTTTTCAAGGTGGTCATAAAACCAGATAAATTGCATTGAACTATGATATGCTCATTATGTTGAAACTATTTTTGTGTGATAAGATGGATATCTGAAGCGCAAAATAGGGTCAACCACACTCTAAGATGACGTAAAGGAATGCACACAAGCTGGCTCGAACGCCATGGTGATTAAAAAATGATTAAGGTGAAGAACTACACGATGGAGGATAAGACCAGATGGATTGCAACAACAACAACAACATACCCGTGGAATCCCATAAGTGGGGTCTAGCGAGGGTAGAATATACGCAAGCCTTACCCTGGCTTTTGTGTGACAGAGAGGCTGTTTCTGAAAGATCCTCAGCTCAAAAGAGAAAAGAAGAAAAGGAAACAATTGGAAAGGAAGGAAGAGAGGAAAAATGAACACGAAGAATGGATGCACGGAGAAAATATATGACAACATATATAGCAATAAGAAGTTATGCGAATACTAAACAATACTACTATTATGGAGAACTGTAGAGGAGGCTGGTCCCCTTCCCATCCTACCTAAAATGTGACATTACTCAGTTGCCAGTTTTTTTTTTAAAAAGTGACATTACTCAGCTACCTACTAACCTTCTATCTCAACCTTCGGCCTCTATGTGCCTATCCCACATAAGACAAGATGAGTTACATTCCATTAAAATGTCAATTACGGATCTCAAGCACTTTGAGATCCCATAGGAATATCTGGAGAAGAGCATGAGTTCTTACTTTGTGTTCTATTTAGATATTCCAGTTGAATGCTTAAAACTGTATTGTCTCCCCCGATCCGTATGGAGTAATAAATTTTTTTATTTGGGTTGTACACATCTCATACGCAAGCGTTTCAAAAGAGTAGAGAATCTAATCGAAGATATGGCTCTCTACAAGTAGCACATTATTATCTCACGGAGGCTTAAAAGTTAAAATCATATTTTTTGGGTAAGGTAAAACAATTTTCTTGATGATGCGAAGAAAAACTCATGTTTACAAGTGATATATCAAAAAATAGAGAATTCACAAAGAATATGATTCTTTGTGAAAGACACCCCAAAATTTACTCAAACTAGATTCTCACCAGTGCACCAATACGAAATAATTGACAAGAACATATTACCTCAAATATAAAACTAGTAATTATTGCATTTCACGCGGTTATAAAAATATATAAATGAA